>BDUI01005878.1:36958-58108 GCA_002335545.1 Apodemus speciosus
CGTATGAGCATCCTTAACATTCAGTGCTTTGAAGTGCACAACACTCATCACTTCCCTGTTTTGGAATGCTAGGCAGTACATCTTTTCATAGCCTCGACTTTAGGGAAGATAAGGCTCTGGACTCCAGGCAAGCCTTTGTTCCTGAGCTTCCAACTAGGGTAGCCAGTAGCCTGCTGCCTCCAAGGATTCCCCACCACCTACAAGACAAAGCCCCAATTCTTTCCAGGCCCGCCATTCACCAACTTCAGATAAAATCACACTGCCTCTCAGTCCCAGCACACACTGCACATTCTGACCCCCATGTGGGGTTACATGCTTTTCATTTCAGACCATTAGTGTAAACTAACTCAGGTTAGCTGTCTCCTGACTGCCATGAGCATACCAGAGCGTGTGTGTGTGTGTGCACGCGCGCGTGTGCGTGTGTGTGCATGCGTGCGTGTGTGTGCGTGCGTGTGTGTGTGTGTGTGTGTGCATATGACCTTAAATAATCCCCCCMCACACACACAACACACAAACAAACAACCTGAGCATTCAGTACCCAAACTTAAATGCTTCCATGACACCTAAATCCAGACTTCTGGAAAGATTTTTTAGCTGTTTCCACAGACTTTCTGTCTTCTAAAAATAGTCACTCTCTGATGTTATCTTTCTTTCCTCTTACAAAATGAATCCCTAAGAAATGGGCTTGTTYCTTTTTATATCCAGGTAGCACTTAGAGCAGAAACTTCCCTCTAATCAGTGAAATCTTGTTGGCAAACTTAACTGGGAATCTTACGGGCTATACACATATTCTAAAGAAAGCCAAAGCTTTTAATATATAGCGGAATGGCTGGCTGTATATTACAGTGCACCTATCACTTCAAAGCACTGAATGTTAAGGATGGTCATACGATTGGGGTAAGCTTGGGGAGGGGCGTTTTGCTTGCTTTGTCTTTCCACTTGAAAGAGGAAATATTTGTTTCACTTACAACCAGAAGCTAATGTGGTCACACATACTGTCACCAAATGGCAATAGCGGAAGTGCTTAAGGATTGTCAATGCTTTAGTTTCCTTAATTCATTCTTGGGATAGTTACCTTTGCTTTCTCTGTATATGTGAAGCATACGTGAAGAAGTTCAGCTAGAATAAGGCCCAATGCAAAGATGTCCACTTCTTTTCCATATTGCTCTGAAGATAACTGAAAGCCAAAACACATGTGTCTTTGTTACTCACCTAATAGAAGTCCCCATGCCTTTTAAGAAAAATAAATAGCCATAAGTGATATGTTGCACTAAAATGGCTTTGAACATTTGTAGCAAATGCACAGCTTGGTCTCCATGTGAGTCCCCTAGCGACTGGAGTGCTGGCTATCTCTGACGCTGCTGCCTTGCACTGACTCCTCTCCCCTTCCCTGGACTGCTTGGTTGGGACTCAGAGGGAGAGGATGTGCCTAGTCCTTCTGGGACTAGATGTCCTAGGGTGGGGTGGTACCCAAGGGGACTTCCCCTTCCCTGAGGTGAAGAAGAGAGGGGATAATGGAAGTAGGGATCTTGTGAGAGCTGGACTGGGGGGAGGCGCAGGCCATGATCAAGATCTAAAGCGAATAAAAATAAATAAATTATTAGAAAAAAACAAAACATACCTGTTTATTCTACATCTCATGAAGTTGAGCACTAACATTAACCATTACACAGAAATGGAAGGAACACAATAGAGGCTATATAAAACAAATCTACTAAATAGCAAAATCAGGAACATTTCCACCAACACTAAGAGTCAGACAACAGGATGGAATTCCTCCACCATCATTCAATCTAGTTCTTGAACTCTTAGCCAGACATGAGAAAGATAGAAAAGAAATTCAGACAGTAAAAGAGGCCAAATCCCCATTTGTAAACAATACAATCTTGTTCATAAGAGACTCTAAATTTTCTAACAAAAACTCCTAACTGACTACAAAGTCAACATCCAAAAATCARTAGTTATGGACTGGAGAGATCACCCAGGTCTCTACTTTTGCAAAGAACCTGAATTGAATTCCCAGCATCTGGCTCCTGTTCCAGGGGGTCCGACATTCTCTTCTGACTTCTAGAGGTACCAAGCATACAAGTGGTGCAAATGCATACATACAGGCAAGCTCATACACATGAGCTATATTTTTTAAATGAGTAGGTTTTCTATGCTTCAGTAATGAATGTGCTAAAAAGAGTTAATCAATCTTATTGACAATAGCTTAAAAAAATGATACTGTGCATATTGGCGCACACCTTTGATCTCAGCACTTGGGAGACAGAGGCAGGCAGATCTCTAAGTTGAGATCAGCCTGGTCTGCAGAGTTCCAGGGCAGCCAGGGCTACATGGAGAAACCTAAACTTCCTGTGCTTGTGAACCACCAGAATTAACATATTAAAAATGACTATAGTGCTAAAGGTGATCTACAAATTCACTGTAATCCCCACCAAAATTCCAGCCACATACTTAACAGAAAGAAAAAAATTTTAAATTCATATGGAAGAATAAAAGACCCTGGAGAGCCAAAAAAAAAAAAAAAATCCTAAATAAAAAGAACATTACTTGAGATATCACTGTATTTGATTTTAACTTATATTACAGAGACTTAGTAACAAAAAGTATGAAAGGGACACAGAAGAAACACGTGGATCAATTTAATAGAATAAGAGACCCATAATAAACCCACGCATCTCCCTCATTTTGACAAAGATGCCAAATGCATACTTTGTAGAAAAGACAGCATCTTCAACAAATGGTCTTGGAAAATAAGATATCTCCCCTACTGTGTGTGTGTGTGTGTGTGTGTGTGTGTGTGTGTGTGTACACGCATAGTGGAGAGCAATCAGACAAGATTCCTGACATCCTGACAACCTCTGGCCTCCATATGCTCATACACAAACATGCACACACCACACAGATATACACACACCTACATAAACTTGTACATATGAGAGAGGTGGGGAGGGAATGAGGAAGAGGGAGGGAGGGAGAGGTTAGGAAGAATTAAATAGAAAAGGGCTTTACCTGTTCTGGACTCATGTATTGAGGAGTTCCTGTACTCTCTGTTCGGGGTTTTCCATCATTATCCAGGGCTGTTGCAAGGCCAAAGTCTCCAATCTTAATGTGTTTTTCATCTACTAAAAATATATTACCTGGCTATAGAAAAAAAATTAATTATCATATGCCAGTTGGACCAACTATTACCACAACTACATTTGGGGATGAGACAGGGTTTCTTTGTGTACCCTCAGCTGTCTCAGAACTGACACTGGCCTAGAACTCAGAGATCTGCCTGCCTCTGCCTCCAGAGTACTGGGATTAAAGTTGTGCACTGCCAACACCACCCAGCCCCAACCATCTTTTACGCTGATTTGTATGGATTGCATTTATCCTTCCACAGGCTTCCCAAATCAGGGAATATAAAACCTTGGGTCTTTAAAATTGCCAAGTGAAGAAAGAAGAAAAGACTTTTAAATGACAGCAAAGGTGGCTTTGGTTATACATGCTGCTTCCAACTATCAGAACAGCTGTTAAGTGAAAAATTCAGTTTGCAGGGGCCCAGGAGAGGGATCCAGGACTGGAGGGTGGGCTTGAGAACAGATCCTCACTTTCATACACCCTAGCCCAGTGAGAGGTGGAGCGCCCCATCCCACAACAGGGCTGGGCATGCACCTGAGGAAATTCTGCAGATGTGACTCAGGACCTGATAGGAGCTAAAACCCCTTCCAATCCGTGAGTCTCTGATGAGTCAGCAACACTGCAGGATAGCCCATGCAGGATTTCTCTTCAGTTCGGACAGTTTTTAGGAAGTATATCTCCTCCACCTTGTTAAATAGATGCTGATAATGATCACAAAACACCTTTTCTATGCATTTCCTTTGGTCATTTTGTTTTGTTGCTGCTGTTCTTTGGGTTGACAGGGGGAGGGTGTTTGGGTTTTTTCTTACAGGGTTTCACATCTCCCATGCTAGTCTCGAACTCAGTGTGTAGGCAAGGGATGACCTGGGACTTCTGATCTTTTCACCTCCACATTTGGAGTCCTGGGACTTAGAGAATGAGCTACCTACCATGCCTGGCTTATGAACAACTGGGAATCAAATTCAGAGCTCCACGCATCCTAGGCAAGCACTCTGATGAATGAACTACATCTCCAGTCACTCTAAGGTGCAATTTTAAGCACATTTAAAATGTATAGGGCAGTTTTGTGACATCAGTTTTTTTTCTTTCCACCTACATATGGGTTCCAGAAATTGAACTTAGATCACTAGTCTTGTACCACAAACATCTTTACCTACTGAGCCCAAACATACACACACACACACACACACACACACACACACACACACACACACACCTATGAGAGAGCCTAGATAAGGAAAGAAGAATAAGATGGGGAGCCCAGGAAAGGCCAAAGGAAGCTTCTGAGGAGCCCTGTGCAAAAATTAGCAATGAGATTCAAGTTCAGTCACTTGGCTTGAACCTAAAGTCAGTAATGGAAGAAGCAGATTTGTATGTGATAGACATGGAGAAACAACATTCCAACCTATATGTCATATTCACAGATGATTGATGGGGTAGCTTTTGCTACCTCAGTACAGCAGCTGTAACCCAACTCTGAGAAATAGGAGATTGAATCTGTGTAAACAGCTAAGCTGGATGGGACATGGAATAATATCAGATTGCTTTTTATTAACAAGAAAACACAATGAATGACACTCTACTTGTTTAGTCAGATATAGTGTGAGATTAAGGGACAGGGAAGACATGTCACCTTCATCCAGGGAGCAGAAAACAGGTCTGAGGTTCTGGCCAGGGCTGACCCTTCTGATGCTAAGGTAAGATACAGAGACCAGCGGAAGCCCTTGCTCTAGAAACCATTATGCCCCCACCAACGAGGCCTAGAAGCTAAGATTCCAACACAGTAATAAGTGAACTTCTGGAGGCTTCAAATAAGAATGGCTCTTCTGTGAAAACACTGTCCTTTGGGAGACATCTGCAAACATATCTTTCTAATCTTTTCTGAGATGAGAGGAAGCAGCATTATAGTTTTAAAAAAATCTTCATTAAWGGATCTCAGATCAGGATGAACTACACCCAGAGAAAGACCTCTGTAAATAGAAAAGACCATAAAAAAAAGATGGCTTCATGACACACAACCCTGTGTGTGAAATATTACACTGGGGGAGGGGCTATGCCTATGTTTCCACAGGAAAAGAAAAGCTGTGGGTTCCTTCCAAGTTGATAAAAATCAGACATGACAAAGAGAGACCACCTGAAGACCTTGACAACAGAGAAGAAAAGGGAGACTAACACAATCAACAAAAATAGTTTTGTATACTACAGGATGAAAGAGGAGAAAGACAACCCTAAAAAGATTCACACTCCGGGGATGCTGAGATTCTGGGACCTTCCATTCCAGCTTCACACTTGACTCTACTTACATCAAAGCTGACTCTTTCAAAGACTTGCTTCCAGAACTTTGCTTGTCTATCCAGCCTTTCAGAATGTCATGGTCAATATGTTAGCTGACCAATAAACTTTCTCAGCACATAGTGACTGGAAGGCAAATAATGCCAGCTAGCTCTCCAATGAGTGATGAGCCAATTTCCTATTTCCCTGTGGGCCCCCAGATGGGAATTCTTCGCCTCACTTCAGCTGGAAGCAGACAGAAGACAATAATCGTCCCAGTTCCCTATGTTGGGGTAGATGGTTCTGATTATTTTAGGAATTATAGATATGTTGTCATTTTAGAGATACTTTCCAAATGTAGCTTTGGAAAGGAAGGGAACAAAAGAAAAACTCAGGGGTTTCTACCTTTCCTTTCCTCTTCTCTATCCTTCTTTCTTAGGTAAAGGAGAAGGGGGTAGAAAAGAAAAGGGGGGAAATAGTAATACCATAGAAATTATAGAAATAGACAAATAGGAATAGGTTAGCAAATGTACTTTTAAGCAAAACATTACATMGCCAGATCTTACATTGGTAAAGTCTTGATAACTGATACGAAATTGAAGTTATAATCTCTTATATTGGTTCAAAATTTATTTGATGTAAATTTAAGGTTTTCATTGGTATAAATTTATTTGTAGCTATTGATAAAAAAAAAACTGGGACTAATATTGTTACTCCCATGTAGGCATTGTGCCTATATAACACATTTAAGAATACAAGGCTTAGATCCAGGCTTCTATAACTGCTGTTATAAACTGTTTTTAGATGATTAAGTAATACAAGTTAAGGGTCAGATAGCAAACTCATGGTTGTGAGTTAGTTAAAAAGGTGTTCCTTAGTTATTTTGATTAGAAATGGCCAAGAGTAGTCAAGGCTTAACAATTCAGAAATGCTTTAGGTAGATAGATTGTCTTCAAAGGCGTCAGAAGTACACAGAATATGATGTTTATTGACATTTCTTCATTAAAGATCATTTGACTGGAGACGTGTCTGCTCCTGACAACACCCCTTTCTTGAATTCAAAGAAGAAATTGAGCATCAATGGAGTTGCTTCAGTTGTGGCAAGACAGTCACCAGGCAAGAATTGCCTCATTTCATCTACAGACAAATACTGTCCAAAAAAAAAAGGATACACTATGCAAAATAGTCGACTGATAATCTCTGCCAAGACAGAGTAATCAGCCCTTCAAAATTCTGCATTACCAAGGTCTGTCAGATGATCCWGGGCCAGAAGGCTGAAGACTGATGCTCCARCRTTTTKSTGTWTAGGGCCTGTCCAGGTGATCAGCRGTCTCTATAAATTAGCTAAGTTTTAGAAGCTATATTTTGTGCTTCTCATACTTTCAGGTAATATTCGTCATTCTTGGATTTCTGACGGGGTTGAAGACTAGWAGGCTCATAGCCAGTCCAAGCTGTTTAGCATTTAGAAAGATACAGATTTGAGATGATGGCTTTCAGACGGGTTACAATCTAAAGCCAGGACATGAGTCAGGTGTAAAATTATAAGCCTTTTAAGTTCAGATAAATGACAGGGGTACTATTTAATTGATAAAATTGATGGACGGGTGTCAGGTCTATGCTGTACGTTATAAATTACAAAATGGTAATAATTGTGCTCAGTTGATGTCTGAGATAAAAGAGTCTTTTAATSGGACAGAAAGGGGGAAGTGTTGTTGATAGCCCAGGGCTTGTATTTTGATGCTAATTCCACTCCTGGGAGGGGCTACAGCCTTGTGAATCTTCTTCCCACCTAAACTTTTCAAATAAAGGCTTGAACCAATGATTGGGCAGGAGGAAGGAGGAGGAGCTGAGAGTTTGGGGGAGGAGAAAAGGATTAAAGGAAAGGGGAGGAGCTATGGGGGATCAAGGGGAGGGGGAAGGAGTGACTGGGGATGGGGCATCGACTGAGAGGCTGGAGAGAAGCTCATGGCCTGGAGAAACCACAAGTTATATGGGATAATACAGATGGGAATAGAGTAGTGTAGTGGGAGATCTGCCCAATCTAGGCTTCTAGCTTATATTCTCACTGATTGAGTTGAGATTTCTTTTACCAGGTAAAAGAAACAAAGTAACAACAAAATGACTCAGCCAGAGCAGATGCAGGAAAGCCGAAAAACGAAAATTAAAATGTTTTTTGAGATATGATCAGGCTGTGTGGATCAAGCTGSCCTCAAGCTCATAATCCTCCTACCTCAGGTTGTCAAATGTTAGGATTTCAAGTATGTGTCATCCATCCTGGCCATAATTTATCTTTTGGAACATAACATTCCTAAAAATGTTCTAACTTTCAAGAACACTTTTCAGATATTGATACAGAGAAATATTAGAAATGAGTGGACTTGAATATCAAATTATTAAACTTGCGAATGCAAGGCAAACAGAAGAGGTCATATGTTTCGAAGTCCACTTAATTTTAACTAGGGTCAGGGAGTAGCTATAAACAAGGGTACTTATTTTCCCGGAGACTGTTGTGAAACATTCCTTGTCCGGGATGTTTTAGACAGATGGAATACACAGACAACCAAGTTCCACCTAGACAAGGCTCTTCTGCCTAGAGCAGAAAAGGGCAGTGGAAGAGTGATCCAGAAAGGCCAGGTAAAGGAATCAGGACAAAGGGGACATAAGAAACTTGTCTCGTGAAGGACATGAGCAAAGCCACCAGGCGGGACTTGGCATGGCTAAGACAAATTGGTACCAGCATAGTGGAGTATTCCTGTGACAGCCTGACCATGATTTGGGGAGGATTGTGGAAGGACTTTAGAACTTTGGGCTAGAAGAGCCATTGGGTGTTAAGAGCTCCGTAGGGTGCTCTGTAGGAGCTTGGAAGATGATGTTGAGAACAGTGCCAATGATGGAGGCCAGGCTTGTAAAGTTTAGGAGGGAAGAGTAAGACTTTTACCAGGGCCATTGCTATTGTGAAGATTCTGTGGTTTTGGTTAGCTGGGATTGAAGAATTAACAAGATACCAGAACTACTCTAGAGAAACCTTTGCATTACTGGGACAATTGATGCTGGTTAGCTGGAGCTAAGAAATTAGCAGTAATTAAGAAGAGGCCAGAATCACTAAGGTAAAGTCTTCTGGGAAGCATTTTCTGAGAGCACAACAAGGTTGTGTTCCAGAGATAGCCAAGGTCTTACCTCATGCTGCAGCTGGACTTGCTAATGTGTAAGAGTCACCCAGTTAGTACTGGTTTTGAAGGCATGAAGGGGTCATGAAGAGCRGCTGAGGCTCAGCACTGTGAGAGGCCATGGAAGGCCATTGGTGAAGGTGCAGTCTCAGTTGCAATTGATGGCCCAAGACTGAAGAGGTCATGCAAAGGAGCTGAGGCTTGGCACCATGAAGAGAGCCTATGAGAGGCTATTGGTGAAGCCTAGTTGCAGTGGAAGACAGCAGTGTTTTGGAGTTGCCAGTGCCAGGCGATGACCACCAAGGACAGCAGCAGCAGTGGAGTACAGGCAGCTGGAGCCTAGAAGCCAAGGTATGTGCTACAGAGGGCAGAGCTGGAGAAGTGACCCAAGCCCTTGAAGGAGCCCAGGAGATTGTGAGTGGATCCTAGACATTGAATGGTTAGAGTTTGATTTGGATTTTGGTTGTGACTGTGTCCTGATATTTTTCCCTCTTGAAGTAAGAAAATATTTTAGTGGAGCCCACAGTTAAGAGACTTTTGAGTTGTAAAAGACTTTGAATCTTAAAAGATATTGGATATTTTAAAGGGATTAAAAATTTAATATATAAAAAACTGTGGGACTTTTAAAGTTATTTAGATCTTGGGATCAATAAGAAAGTAAAGTTTGAGGCTTAATAGTTATGTGTTTATGTGTCAAGTTGACAAGGGGTCAGTTGTACTGGTTGGTTTTGTGTCAACTTGACATGAGCTGGAGTTATCACAGAGAAAGGAGCCTCCCTTGAGGAAATGCCTCCATGAGACCCAGCTGTAAGGCAGTTTCTCAATTAGCGATCAAGGGGGGAAGGCCCAGCCCATCGTGGGTGGTGCCATTCCTGGGTTGGTGGTCCTGGGTTTGATAATCAAGCAAGCAATTAAGCAAGCAAGCCAGTAAGCAGCACCCCTCCATAGCTTCTGCATCAGCTTCTGCCTCCAAGTTCCTGTTCTGATTTCCTTTGGTGATGAACAGCAATGTGGAAGTATAAACTGAATAAACCCTCTCCTCCCCAACTTTCTTCTTGGTCATGATGTTTTGAGCAGGAATAAAAACCCTGACTAAGACTGTAAGTTTGTGATTTTAAAAAAGGGAATTGTGGAGCTGTTTGGAGCCTCTTCTTTCTTGCTAGTGAAAAGGAAACTGAGGAACCCAGTGGTTCAGACCCTGAAAGCAAACACGCTGTGCATATTTGAAAGCTTGGATGGTTTTCCTAATCGCGGGGCAGAAAATCCCAATCAAGCCAACATAAGCCATGGACTGACTCTTTAGCTGTGCCTGCCCTCCTGTGCAAGCACTGAACCCTGCACTCTAGAGCAGAGCCGCAGCAGCGGTTGGCTCAGGGCAGCCAGCTGGACCTTGCAACCAGTCATCTTTCAGAATGTGAAAAGTGTTATTTTTCAATGGGCCAATGACTGTCAAGCTAAACTTAGGCTGAGAGGAACGAGACTTCTAATAGGATCATTGTCACAATAAGTTCATGGGTCTGGGAGACCTGCCAGGCAGTTACACGGAACAGCATTTGGGTAAGTTCCAGACCCACTTTAAGTCCAGCGGATTAGAGAGGTGTAATTTTATCATGACTAACTACCAATCACAATCTAAAACTAAAGAAAAACAATAACTAAATAACTAAAGTTATTAAACTGTGTGTTTATGAACCAACAAGGTAAATTTCCTGCTTACCTTAAGATCTCTATGGATTAAACCTTTCGAATGTATATAATCCACCCCTGTCACTATTTGTTCATATAACTCCAAAATCAAAGCTCTGTCCACTTTATTCCGACTTCTCTTTTCCATCCATTGCTCCAGAGTTCCTTCATCACAGAACTCCATTTGAATAAAGAGGCACCGGGTCTTGCATCTGTATACAAAATTCACAGTACATTAAAAGTAGCAACAAAAATAAATTAATTTTTAAAAGTTCTATCATATCTTATAACCCAAGGCATGTCTCAGAATAAAAATCTGAATATAATAAACTTGAAATAAAACAAACCACTTTATATAAGTCATAATTTCCCAACTATCCAGAGCTTCAATTGTTTATAAAGTAGAAGCATATATATTCTTTAATGCTGAAGATCTTTGATCACTCTCAATAATAGATATGAGTAGTATTAATTGCAGAAACCTAGTTTTTTTCACTATTATAAAAGTAAGTTTGAAGCATTTTAATTTGTCATCAGTTAACTGAACATCTGTTTTACAAAGGGCGCGGAACACTTAAAAAAATGAGTTAGGTACTTTCCTTATTATCATGGGGATTAGAGTCTCACAAGAGGTAGAAGAAAAAACAAAAAACACAAGCCTGAGATGACAGCCCATTTAGAAACTCCTACAGATACGCCAATAAATTCGTTGCTGTATAAAGTTGGAGGACTGTTTTTGCAAACCACAGTTTCTACATATCTTAGGAACTAAGTTGCCTTCCATATTGAATTTATATTTTCCTAACACACATATGCTAGCAAATATGGTGATGTAGCTAGTAATTCGATTAAAGCTAATGAAGCCTTTTGTCCTCTGATGTCCTAGAGCTTTCAATGGCACAAGGAGGGGACAGAATACCTCAGGAGATGGTGAACAATAAAGTTTCCAGTGACATCAGGATTTCAGTGAGAAGACTGTCCCCACGAAATCGGTGAGTGAGGCCATCGGGGCATGCCCTGGGCAGCTCACCACTCACTGCACCAAAGGCATACTGCCAAAAGCCTCTAAGAAAGGACATTTCAGCAGAGGAAGGCGGGCCTTTTGGATTCAGCATCTATGTGTTAAATCAGCCTTTGCTCTTATAAACCATAGCACTAGCTATAGGAAAAACAAGGGGGGTCTGGGATGCAGAACATAAGATCTTAAAAAGAGCTAAGGAAAATGAAAAAGTTTTTTTAAAAAAAATATTTATTTTCAAATGTTGTGTCTTTGTCTCTGTGTGAGCATGTGTACCTGAGTGATGGTGCCCAGAGGATACCCTGGCACTGGAATTACAGGTGACCGTGAGCCACCTGACATACTCGCTAAAGCAATCCAGGTTCTTGGCTGCCGACCCATCTCTCCATCCCATTAAAAATATCTTTAAGGCAAGTTTGAGCTAGACATACTGGAATGTGCCTGTGATCACAGCACTTGGGAAGTTGAGGCAGGAGGCCCGCCCGGAGGCCAGTCTGGGGTATATAATGAGTCTAAAACAAAGTAACTAAAAGCAAGTTTGGAAGATGGAGAAGAACAGGGAAAGATTATTGTCTTCTTGCCTGTGGAACAGGAGACCAAGTGTCTTTGAAGGCCGCGGTGAGCAACAGTCTCCACTAGTGGCCCCCACACAATAAATACCAAGTGCCCTCCATCACTTCACAGTGCTTACCGACTTGAATCACGCCTGCCTGAATCACGCCTGCTTTGCTCGGGGTCATAGTCCTCTCCCTCCCAACAAATACAGTATTGAACAATGTTGACATGTTTGAGTTCTGCCAGCGCCTGTACTTCACGCTCCGCCTTCCTATAAAAGGACCCAGAAAACAAACATGCCATTACATACCCCTGATAGCCACCCAGGCTCCTCTCTCTGTCCTCACTGTGGATCCCATGCCAAGGTTTAGCATGAGATCCAGAACTCAAAAGGGAAGAAAACTGAATGCACAGTAAAACCATATCCGAAACCATAGCAGTTCTTATTCTCAATTGTAACTGCCTCAAGTTACATTGAACGGGTTACCTGGAAGGGAAGCTGGGGATGTATGGGAAGGCGGCAAAAGGCTTCAGAGACCAAGATAACACCTGCTATTCAAGGCCTCAAAGTTTAATGGAGAACTCCCAATATATATAGGCAGGAAGAAAAGGCTGGAAGCTTCTCAGCAGAACTGGTTTAGTTGCTCTGCGGGTGGCTACTGTTTCTCAGGAGACTGCAGGTTCTTGAAGAACAATAGGCTTCACCTTGGTCTGAGCACTCCACCCTAGGTAGAGAGGATTATGGCTAACACAGGAGTTCCCACTCACAGGCTGGAAGAGGAACTTCACATTGGTCGATGTCAAGTTCTTGCCAGGTGGCATGGCACCTCAATAAGGCTCTCTACACTCAATGTATAAGAAAAAGACAGTGGCTTAAATGATAGGTATCCAAAGGTAAACACCATTTGCATCTTCTTTTGTCTGTAACAGTTTTCAATAGCTACATCATAGTTGATAATTCTGCTTAGAAGATAGGTTACAATCTTTGGAATTCACAATCGAGTCCCATTTGGACAGCAAGGGCAGACAATCCAGGCAGCGAGCAGAACCTAACTTAGAATTTTCAACGTGTGGCAAAGATAAATCCAGGGACTAGTTTATGCAAAGAAACCAAGACTCGGTACAATGAAAGCTGTACAGGAATTGGGCTCAAGAGCTAGGAACCCGTGCTATTTTCCTGAAATTAGCCCGACATCAGAGAGGAGGGAGCCTCAAAATGGAGCAGATTGAGGAAACCAGCTTAAACCAAGTTACGTCAACAGCTTCGGGCTTCAGCRCTGTCTCAAAATGATACAATCATATTTTTAAACGGAAATAAATACCCGCTATAAGGTAAGGTCATTTTGGGATAAACAAAACTTCTGTAGTTCTGAGAAAAAAAAAATTAAGGAGGACCAGAAAGAAATTAGCAAGCAATGAAGGATAGATACCTAAAGCGAGGGTTGGGAGCTCAACACACTCTGTTCAGAAGAGCAAGACAGGTACTCACTCGGAGTTATATTTAACGCGCTTAATAGCATATGTCTTCCCATCAATTCTGTGTCTTGCTTTGAAAACTTGGCCAAATCCACCTGAGCCAATTTCTTCTATGTCTTTAAAATCGGTATTAAACCTAGGTGAGATTGATATTGCTGTTACTCTGAGGTTTTAGTGTTTCATGTAAGATGAGAATGACTCTTCCCTTATTGTTTTTAATAATGTCTGGTAGAACTCAGGGGTCACAAATGCACATTCCTCCTCCTTTCCCTCCTCCTCCACTTTCCCTCCCTTGTTAAGTAGAGAGTTAGTGTAACAGATCACCCCTTCTGGCTGTGCATGAGGCATGATGAAGCACCTTCCTCCAGCAGCTACAAAGAAGAAATGAACCCCACCCTCAACAAGTACTAAAGTAAAAAGAATCACTCAGCTGTGTGCTGCAAATAGCACRGAGAAAGCAGGGGCCCAGGGTTGCACACCCCCGCATCCCGCCCTTAAGCCCTGCTGGTTCTGACCTGCAGCACTCCCACTGCTGATGCCTCTTCATTTCTAGCATCTTCACGCCCTTAGCCATCAGGGTCCCGCGGGGTGGCTCGCTGACTGATACCCAACTTCTCCTGCCCTGCTTTAGCTGTGAAAACTTAGTCTGCTAGTGTCTCCCTCTCCCTTCAACCTACAAACCTTACCTTTGCATTCAGCAAAACCCAGGAAACCCTTAAATGTCCCATAAAGCACCACGTAGCACGTCCTCAGTGCTTTCTCCAGGTTCATCCCACTACACCGTGATCTTTTCACTTCAAGCACATGGCTTTCTCCACAGAAAGGTGACCTTAGGGCTATCTGTCCATTTCTTACAAAGTTATATAATAAACTTGTAAATTTGGTATATTATAAGTGGCATTTGGGTGGTAGTTCAGAAGGAGTGGAAAGCTTGGTAATTTATAAGTAACTTGTGAACCATGTTACTACACTAACTTACTACTGTTCTTCTTTAACTCTGGCCATATTTTGTAATTACAGTGCATGTGTGTCATATATGTGAATACAGATTACGTAACTACAGATACACATGCATGTATATGTGTGGGTGTGATTGTACACACGTATGTGTGTATGTGTGCACATGCATGTGTATGCCTGTGTGTGTGCATGTGCATGTGTGTATGGTGTTCTTGCACATGTGTATATGTGTATGGTATGTGTGTGTGTGTGTCTGTGTGTGTGTGTGTGTGTGTGTATAAGCCAGAGATTGATGACAGAGGTCTTCCTTAGTGACTCTCCATTGTTTTTATTTTGGTTTGGTTTGGTTTTGGAAGACAGGGTTTCTCTGTGTAGTTCTGGCTGTCCTGGAACTCTCTCTGTACCTCAGGCTGGCCTTGAACTCAAGAGATCTGCCTGCCTCTGCCTCCTGAGTGCTGGGCCTGAAGGTGTGCACCACCACACCCACCTTGAACTTTACTTTTTTTTCTGTTATAAGGGTTTTTTTTGTATACTTTTTTTTCTTAATTGGATGTTTTATTTATTTACATTTCAAATGTTATCCCCTTTTCCTGGTTTCCCCTCTGCACCCCCCCCCATTCCATCCCCCTCCCCTTGTTTCTATGAGGGTGCTCCCCCACCCACCCACCTACCCACTCCCTCCTCACTGCCCTAGCATTCGTCTACACTGGAGCATCAAGCCTTCACAGAACCAAGGGCCTCCCCTCCCATTGATGCTGGATAAGGCCCCTTCAGCTCCTTCAATCCTCCCCCTAATTCCTCCACTGGGGTCCCCATGCTCAGTTCGATGTTTGGCTGCAATGCACTTGACTTTTTGGGGCTGGATCTTTCGTTGAAGTTGAGTCCACTGACTGGTTATGCTGTGGATCCACTCGTCTCCACACTCCCTCCACCCTGGCCACCGCTGGAGTCCCAGATGTGTGTGCGGCTATGCCTGTCCTGGAATTCACATGTAGGCCCTCGTGTTTGCACAGCCGAGCCCTCCATCTCCCCAGCCTCTAAATATAGATGTATTTAAATATAAGTATTTCCTTAATGCCAGTGGCCACCTCCAAACTTTTTCAGAGAAAGAATTCTATTCTATTTGTTCACCACATGCCCACAACAGTTGCAGGTAAGTATTAGGGGCTTAATAAGTATTCAGAATTTGTACGTAATGTTCCGCTGCTGCACACGGGCTTCCTTTATCTTAGGTATTTAATTTTTAACTGAATCATCATCTACAGAAGATGAACCCCCTTCCCGTGTGAAGCTAGATAACAGGTCCACACGGATGGACGCGTTTCCATCCTCCCAGGCGTGCCTTTCCTCCCTCCAGACCTATCTTCCTCCCTATCCTTTCTCTTCTCTATTTTTTTTTCTTCTAAATCGCTGATATAAAGTACTACTTGCTTTCAGTTTTAACAGCATCCATGGGTATCAGAAACACTGCTAACATCACAGAGATCTGCATTTGACAAGTTCCACTTGGATTCCCAAACCTTACTTCTCCGAGAGACCATAACCCTCCGTGGGCCTGACCATGCCACAGCTGTTAATCACTTGGGTGGAAATACAACTTAAAACTCAACGCCAAGCAACGTTTCATGGGCACGCTGACAATTACACAAACTCCGCTTACCTGGCGTCCACGGTATGTAGATTTCTTTGCACATCATTAGGTGGCACTTTTCTAAAATTGAGACAATAATGGAAAATTCAGACAAAATGGCACTCTATAGAACTTTAGAGCTGGCGCCGTGCCGCCCTCCGGCCATTTTCTATTTTCTATTATCAGTCATCAGAGGAAGGGGGTGTGCAGCTTCTTCCAAGAAACGCTTCCTTTTGCTGCTCCTGTTCTTCCCTGCATCTCACATTCGCCTGCATGTGCTTGCCACTGGCAGGCTCTCATCTCCTTTTTCTTCAGACTCAGAACGTCCTGAGGACGAAGGTCTCCCAGGTCCCTCCCTCTGGCCCTCATGCCTCTGTGATGCTGAGCCATCTGCAGTGAGGTGTTCAGACATCACCGGAATCCGCCACGCAAACCCACAAAGCTGGGCTGCCACCCCACCCTCGTGCGACTGGGGTCTTCATCCTCTCCTCCTCCCCTCGCCCAGCCGCTGTCCCCTCACAGTCATGGCTACCCTTCCTTCCCAATCTCTCTCACGAATTCTCCTCTCCCCTCCTCGCTGCCACAGGCCCCAGAGCTGTGGGCTGGATCTTGTGGCAAGTTCCCGTTTCTGCACCCATCCGCCTCAGGAGTTGTATTTTGTTCAGTGTGGTGTTCAGAAAAYGCTGATGGCTTGTGGTGGCTCCTGCGATCACCCTGCCTTCAGTTCCAACGATATGTCGTTATTCCTCAGTGAAAGAAACCAGTTCCTAATGGTTTATATAAAATATGTTCTTCAAAAGACAAGTTACAGACTGCAGAGATGGCTCAGGGGTTAAGAGCACTGACTGCTCTTCCAGAGGTCCTGAGTTCAAATCCCAGCAACCACATGGTAGCTCACAACCATCCTTAATGAGATGTGATTTCCTCTTCTGGTGTGTCTGAAGACAGCTACAGTATACTTACATATAATAAATAAATAGCTCTTTAAAAACAAATAAAAAAAACAAAACCAAGTTACTACACTATCTATAACCCATCCACCTGCCAAAACCAAAAAAAACCAAAAAACAAAAAACACAACACTTCCCTTAAAAACACTTCCAAGCCCAGATCTTCGACAGCGTAGTTCAAAAGAACACTCTAAACCACTGTCCCCTGCAACATCACCATAGGGCTTTGTATCTACAGATGCAAAGATGTGAACGTGTGAGTGTGTGTTTTCTTTGTTTCTCTCCTGCTAATTTGGTTTACAGGTTCCAAGCTTTCCACTGCTTCTGAACCAACACCCAAATGCCACGGACAATAGGTCAATCTAATAGACGAGTCTAAAGACATTCCTAGTCTGAAATATGTTCAGGGCACAGCGATACTCACACTCCTGATCTCCTTTTATTTTCTCCGAGACCATTCTGCAACAAAAGGGAAAGGAAACTGTTTCAGATGAGTAGAGCAATTGTCTTAGTCTGGGAGCTGGCCCCATGACCAAGTTCCTTAATCTGTAAGGTCACCAGCTTCCTACATGCTGGCCAGCCCCCTGAGTCCCCTACCAATACTTACTGCAAGACTTGTGTACTACCAACCAGCTGTGGCGTGCTGTCAAATGGCTGTTTTGATTTGCACTTTCCCTTTTTTTTGTTTTTGTTTGTTTGTTTGTTTTTGTTTTTGTTTTTCAAGACAGGGTTTCTCTGTGTAGCCCTGGCTGTCCTGGAACTCACTCTGTAGACCAGGCTGACCTCGAACTCAGAAATCTGCCTGCCTCTGCCTCCCAAGTGCTGGGATTAAAGGCGTGCACCACCACCGCGCCCGGCCACTTTCCTCATCCCTAGGGGAATAAAGCATCTTTTTCCATTTGCTGCCCACTTAGCTGTAGCAAATCCCTTCAGACCATATCTAGTCTCCTGAATCAATTGTCTTTTTCTTACGGGTTTGTAGTTCTTAATAAACAGATGGATTTTTATAACAAATTWCCTGATTTTTAAGTTAGTTCTGATTCTAAGTAGGAGTGGAACCACACCAAATATTCAGTTGGATGGGCAAGGAGAAAGAAGAAGATAATAGAATTTTTTTTTTTTTTAAAAGGACAAAGGTAAGAGCCAGGAGAGAGTTCAGTGGCAGAGCTTAGCTGGATATACCTGAAGCTGGAATTTGAATCCTAACACAGGGAGGGAGGGGAAGGGGGTGGGAAGAAGAGTAGGGGAAGGGAGGGAGGGGGAGAGGGAGGGAAGGGGAGAGACAGGGAAGGAAAGAAGGGAAGAAGAGAAGAAAGGAAAGACTACAAAGTGGGTGGGAAAGGATGGTGGAAGATGGGGAAGAATTTTGCACTTGAAGAATGGAAGTCGTTATGAATGAACATTAATAAAGAGAGCAGAAAGGGTCCATGACTGTTAATATCAAATCTAGATAAGGGCATGAACTTGAAATGTAAAACTTACGGAATGATGAAGATCATATTTAAGTGAGGAGAAAAAGTAAAATCAGAAACTTCAAGGCTGGTACCGTACCGTAAATACGATCTCTGAGGAAAAACTTCCAGGTGCTGACTGGGAAGCACTAGAAGAAAAGAGTAACTTTGATGAATTCAGTCTAGTCGGGAGGGAGGTGATAGGGCCAGACCCGCAGTCTCGAACACGCCACACCCTCAGCCCACCCAGCACATGTGCAACCCAAGCTCACCAGTAATCTGTCATAGACGAGCTGCTGTAGTCACTGGATGAAGATGTGACAAGGCTAGAGAATTCTCTGACAGTTTTCTGAAAGAAGGGACAGTCCTTAGCATGTTCTCAGGGAGTTAGCTAACTGACCTCTCTCAGGCGGTCCATCACTGGGTACACACTACTGCACGTGCTCTCCTCGTGGCCACCAAGTCCACAATCACAATCACAAAATTAACACATTTTTCATGGATGTTTGGGCTAAGTTTTAAAAAGCAATCCTGAGTTGCCGTAGAACCTTTATGTCTCAGACCCTCGTGRCCCCATGGTCCACGGGTCATTGCTGGTACACAGAACAGAGAAACCACTCATTATGCAATAGGCAAATGCCCACAGTATGCAAACAAATTAGCCTGAAGTCAATTTCAAAGGGAATCATAATTGTACGAATTAAATCTAATTGACCACACATACCATTGGGCTTCTCTCCACCAGCACCAGCTTCTGGTATGCCTCTTTGGCAGCTAACTGCTTTGCCTCCTGTTTGGTAGCACCTGAGCCAGTACCATATGTAGTCTGCCCAATTTTGCATTTACAAATAAATCTAGGAAAAAAATGAGAGTATTCATTCACATATCAAAAATATTGTCAATCCAATGTGCAATTTGAAAAAAGAAAAGGCTCCTACAGACAGATAAAGGCCTTAAAATCAGACTTAAGAATTTTTTTTAACTTAGATTTATATTTCCTACCTCACATAATTTAATCCTCACAAAATGGCCATCAATCTATGTAAATGACCAGGAGTAGCGTATATCCTTGTTTACATTTCCCAAGTAACATCTAAGTCTTTCTTGCCTCTTTGAAAGATCTGACAGCAAAACACCAAGTGATGATTAAACACAAAAACAAAACAATCCAACAAAAGGAATCTTTTCAATCCCAAGTAAAAAGATGTAGAGGGAAGAGGAGAGAGTCCCAGCACCCTTTCCAGAGCTGCTCAAATAGGAAAGAAAGCCAGTTGATAGGATGGGGCTCACGGGGGATAAGCCGTGAGGGTACAGTACTGTGGCCTCTGGGGAAGACAGCTCGCTGACAATGTGTCCAGGTTTTAACCCTTGTTCACACAGCATATCCCTCGCAGTTGCRCTCTTCACACAGTAGGACTAAGACCACTCCTACTGGTCCATGCTATCCGTCTATCTATTCAGGTGTGAAGAGCAGACACTCAGACAAGCAGCCCCCTAACTGAAGCTGATAAAGAGTCAGACGGAACGGTTCTCACACAGTTGCAGCTGCTGGGGCCTCTGGGAAGGGAAGAACTCTGCATCCCTCATGCACGGGCATCCTGAATTCTTTTAAAAGTTTAGCGGACTGATTGTTGAGATGCACCTCAAAACCCAGCAGTCCCCTCTTACCGACAGGGGGCTAGCGGATGACTGAAACTATGGATTATATCGAACCCTAGAAATATACATTGTTTTTCTTATACATATTCCTATGATAAAGTTTACYTCACAACCTAGGCATAGTAAAAGACTAACTGCCAATAATAAAATAAAAYGATTGGTGAAGTATGGCCTACTTCTAGGTTTGGGAAATGGTCTTCCTCTCAAAGTAGCTTTCTATACCAAGCTCACCATCTGGTTGACCAAAGGTAACTGAAATTTCAGAAAGTAAACCAGCCAAATTGGATTGCAGTAGACCCTACAGCCTCAAGATTTTTTTTTAAATTTTTCAAATTTATTTTTTATTTTATGTGCATTGGTGTTTTGCCCGGATATATGTCTGTGTGAGAGCGGCAGATCTTAAAGAGTTACAGACAATTGTGAGCTGCCATGTGGGTGCTGGGAATTGAACCTGGGTCCTCTAGAAGAATATTCAGTGTTTTTAAGAGCTGAGCTCTCTCCTGTGGAGCAAGTGGAACTGTGTCATCGGACAAAAACAGAGAAGGTTGAGAAACACCAGTAGATCAGTAGGCACTTCATCTACTCCCAACCCCATTCCTGTCCTTGAAAACATGACCGTGACACCCCACATGAAGATCGAGATCACTTGTCACATAGCACAGAACACGGTGTTCTCCATGCTAATGAGGTATCTAGATGGGCCAGCCCCAAGGCTTTGGCCAATAAGCTTCCCTTCCCAGATGCTCCTTCCTACAAAAGGTATTCAATCTCTGGTCCCCCCTGAGTAAGTTGTGTGTACCCATTTTCCACAGCGAACAATGCATAAACAGTTCAGACAAGCAAGGACTGTCTCTCTCCTCAAGAACTAGGGGAAAGCCTTCCTCATACAGAGCCAGGTAACCTAAGTCTTCCGCAGAAGGCCCCTCTGCCCTCCAGACTAGACACTCGCCCTGAGCTAAGCAGCCACTGGACATCCAGAAGTTTGGGAACCCCTTCTTCCTCAGCCTCCCTGGGCTGCATCTCACCTGGGCTGGGGCCCCCATCTTCGCCTGTGTTCTGCCACTGCAGCAGCACGATGGCTGAGACAATGGTGTGCAGCCTAGCGCCCTCCTGGTCCTTCTGGGAGTTCACACACCCCAGCAGTAAGACTGAAAGAGGAACCACACTCTCATGCCCCAGGAATTGGGCATTTTAATTA
>BDUI01005881.1:22369-34626 GCA_002335545.1 Apodemus speciosus
ATATTAATCCTGCCAATCCACTAGCATGGAAGATTTTTCCATTTTCTGAGGTCTTCTTCAATTTCCTTCTTTAGAGACCTGAAGTTCTTGTCATACAGATCTTTCACTTGTTTGGTTAGAGTCACACCAAGATACTTTATATTGTTTGTGGCTATTGTGAAAGGTGTCATTTGTCTAATTTCTTTCTGAGCCTGCTTATCCTTTGAGTATAGGAAGGCTAGTGATTTGCTTCAGTTGCATTTATAACCAGCCACTTCGCCAACCCTACATCCAACAAGGGCTAATATCCAATATATACCAAGAACTCAAGAAGGTAGACTCCAGAGAGCCAAATAACCCTATTAAAAATGGGGTACAGAGCTAAACAAAGAATTTTCACCTAAAGATTTTTGGATGGCTGAGAAGCACCTTAAGAAATGTTCAACATCATTAATCATTARGGAAATGCAAATCAAAACAACCTTGAGATTTCACCTCACACCAATCTGAATGGCTAAGATTAAAAACTCAGGAGACAGCAGGTGTTGGCGAGGATGTTTAGAAAGAGGAACACTCCTCCGCTGCTAGTGGGATTGCAAGCTGGTACAACCACTCTGGAAATCAGTCTGGTGGTTCCTCAGAAAACTAGTCATGACACTTCCAGAGGACCCTGTTATAGCACTCCTGGGCATATACCCAGAGGATTCCCCGGCATGCAATAAGGACACATGCTCCACTATGTTCATAGCAGCCTTATTTATAATAGCCAGATCCTGGAAAGAACCCAGATGTCCCTCAATGGAGGAATGGATACAGAAAATTAGGTATATTTACACAATGGAATACTACTCAGCAATTAAAAACAATGAATTCATGAAATTCTTAGGCAAATGGTTGGAACTAGAAAACATCATCCTAAGTGAGGTAACCCAATCACAAAAGAATACCCATGGAATACAGTCACTGATAAGTGGATATTAATTAGTCCAGAAGTTCTGAATACTCAAGACACAATTAACAAATATTGGGAATATCAAATGATTCCCAAGAAGGAAGGAAAGGGTCCTGGTCCTGGAAAGACTTGATCCAGCATTGTAGGGGATTACCAGGACAGAGAAATGGGAGGGGGTGATTGGGGAATGGTTGGATGGAAGAGGGCTTATGGGACTTATGGGGAGGGGGGAACCAGGAAAGGTGAAGGTATTTGGAATGTAAACAAAGAATATAGGGGAAAAAAAGAAGGTTTGGATCCACTGGCCTGAATGTCTGAGCTTCTTCTTGCAACTAAATATCTTTTGCTTTAGAACTTGATATATCTTTCATTTCCATAGTCTTACCATGGTTTATGATTAATTCAACACATTTGAGATTTCATATCTTCCACATATAATTAACTTTCGACATTATAATGTCCTGGCATTTTTCTTATCTTTGTAACAAGGAGACATGCAGCATCTTGTTTTACTGTTAACAACACTTTAAAAATTGTTCAGAAATGTGAAGCAAATCTCTGCAAACTCAATAGCATGTGCATGCCGTTTCTATGAGAGGGAAATTTAGCATGTAAATGCAAAAAAGAAAATGTCTTCCTCAGGGATTGATATCATAACAGTTGAGGGTGAAGAGATGACTCCGTGGTTAATAGTGCTTACTTGCCTTAGGATTCAAGTTCAGTTTCCACCACCCATATCAGGCAGCCTGTAAGGCTGATACCTCTGCCCTTCACAAATATCTGCACTGTGTATACATAGCCATACCCATACACATAACTAGAAAATAAATCATTAGCTCCCATATGACTGTCGATTTTAGTATTAAACAAATGTATTCTTTATGAGATATAAAGTCTTATTATTCTTTGAAATTCTTACTACTTGAATATTATCTCAGATGTTACTGGTTAGTGTTGAAATGGAAAAAAAAGTAATTCAAATACTTCTTCCTTTGATGAATGATTCATGTGAGCAAAAGTATAGGCGATGACAATGTATAAAATCTTACTGAGATAATCTTATATTATGGTGGAGCAAGGAATGAGAACTGGATGTACAGTAATTGCAAAGTGGCCATTAACTTGGCTCTCATTGCCTAAGTGAAGTAGTTGGAGAACCATCCACAGTGACCAACTCAAGGTTAAAAGGAGAATAAATGGCTTTTCACATGCTGGTATCTAAGGCCATGAATGGCATTAGGATAAATGGCAGCAATCTCAATTTCATGGTCATTAGGAACCAATAGTTCTATAATCATTATTTTAACCTAGGACCATATGTAGACTTTATATTTTATTTAAATTATAAACATATATTATAGGCTTGTTATAATTATTACTTGTAATAGTTCAGTTTGGACTGAAATCTCTGGTGGGACAAGTGTATTTTTGATGACTTCTGGAATTAAAATACACATTAGTTTGTTATCAATAAGATAAAGCATAAATAAAATAAGACACCTTCTAAGTGAGGTCCTTTTTCATAGATCTAAAACCATGTGAAATCATCATGCTGTATATATATAAAATTATAATTACCACTATGGAGATAAGACATAGTTCAACACTAAAACAGCTTCAGATTCCATTGGAAAGAAAGCAATACCCATGGATGGAACCTGAGCATGTGAAGAGTTTAGACTTAGGGTGGAATTCTGAGGTTCCTGTGTTCTAAAGAGAGAAAGTGGGGCAGTTTTGTTCTAGACTCGCAGAGGTCAGGCACAGCGAGAGCAGGAAGCCAGTCTCCTGAACAGGACAGAAGAAACTCAACCCCMGGCAGAGGGAATCATCTCTGTGGCCCATTTTCGATTTCTGAAGTCTTCTCARCTAAACCTCAGGACAAAAAAAAAGTTGTTTCAGTAGAACAGACTTCTGTGTCTACAGAACTTCCTATATTTCTCCCTGACCTTATTGATCTTTGATCAAAACTAGGGGGAAATGTGGAGATGGACACCTTCCAATTTTAATATATGGTAAGTGTCAGAAGTCTGGCTAGTACATATTAAAACCATTCTGGCACTATAATTTATTTTTCTCAAGTAATATGTAGATATWTCTCAGTATTTCAAGGGAGTTTGTTCTAAAAGGCTTTCAACTTGAATACCAAAATCCACAGAGGTAAGTCCCTTATGTAAAATTACATGGTATTTACAAGACCTGTATCAATCCTCCTGTCCAGGAAAAATAATCTCTGGCTTACTTACAGTAATGAATACAATGAAATGCTATGTAAATAGCTGTTCACTGCTTAGGGAATGATAACAGAGATCATTCATGTTTAGTACAGATGCAATATTTTCCCAAAATGTGTCAGTTTCCACACAGTCCACAAGTGCAAAATCTCATATACAATAGCCATAGTATAGCTATGTCTTTGTCTATGTGCTTGTGAGACACAGCTTAGCACAAATAGTTCATATGTTTGTGTCTACTAATAATTCTCCTTGATTTTGAGATTGTATTAAATAGAAATATGTGAAAATCGCTAGCAATCATTGTAGACTCTAACCTGCTCTACTCTCAGTTTTGTTTTTTACTTTTTCTCTCTTGGCTAATCATCATGGAATGCATATCACGGACTTATAACTTCATAAGTTAAAGATGTAAATTGAAGTTTAAATTTCTGAGGCTAAGAGCTAATGAGTCTCAAATAATTAAAAAGGAAAATCAGATTAGTTTATCTTTTTCACATTACTTTATTCTAATTAGTGTTTTAAAGGGGAATAGGTGAAAGTCAATCTCATTTTATGTTTTTAAACCTGAAAATTTAACATGAAAATTCAATATTTGTGTTTAAGTAATCTTTAAAAATCATTTCTGACTGACCCACAGTAATCATATATATTTGTATGGTGCAATGTGATGTGTAGATTAATACGTCTAGACATTCATATTCATATATCTGTTGCATAATGAAAATGCCTAGTAGCCAGCATATTACCTTACTATTTAGCTCTTTGTTCTGTAGAAGACAAAGACCTCTCTCTCTCTCTCTCTCTCTCTCTCTCTCTCTCTCTCTCTCTCTCTCTCTCTCTCTCTCTCTCTCTGCTAATTTGAAAATGCAATGCTTATTATCTTTCTCACCCTACTGTGCAACATAATGTCTGAATTTATTGCCCGCAGTTTACTGTAACAGTGTATCTCTTGATAGACCTCTCTGGTCTATTTTCCCTGTCATCCAGTCACTTCAGTTCCACCTTCACCTTCTTTGAGGTGAGCATTGTGTAACTGTACATGAAAGTGCCTGGCTCTCTTTCCCTACCTACATTGTTTCACTTAACACAACGATGTTGGCGCACATCCCTTTGTGCCAGATAAAACGATTTCAACCCTTTATAGGCTGTGGCTCTTTCCTTACTCAGCCACTGTTGCACCTTTACGCTGATTCTAAAGTCTATGTGTTACTAGTATCACTGCGATAAACTTGGTAGCCACATTGTTTACCTTTGTTTTGAATAAGTTCCCACTAATAGGATTGCTGATCACATGTTAATTTGTTTGCTTGTTTATTTGTTTAGTTATTTTGAGAAACCTTCATGCTCTCCAAAGGTATGGGGATACACCAATATATTTTTGAAATTTCCTAAAACTACGCCTCTGTTTGTGATTATTTAGTACTTTGGAAAGATTTTTATTTCATTACCTCAAATCTCTACTATAAAATAATCTAATGAATAACTTTAAATATGTGTATTTATTTCTTTCTTGTCATGACATTACTGATTTAATTCAGAACATAAATCAATACCTTTAGTGAAAATGTCCAACTTGTAGCCTTGACAATTATAATAATGATAGTAATTTTCCTTTATTTAGCTGTAGTTTAATTTGACAAATGAAGCATACTACTGAGTTTAAAATGTTTATAAATTCTGTTATAAAGTAAAATGCATAGAAATATTTTTAATTATGTACTTACTGACACTTTAAACATGGGAGACAATGTTTAATGAATGAAAATCATGAATGACTGAAGGCTGCCCATTTGTTTTATTTGTACACATGAAGAAATTCACAAAAACTGTTTATGTTATAGTATTTGCGAATATAAAATTAATGCATCAGAAATGATTTTCAGCATTTTGTTGAGTTGAAGTTTCAGTAAAACTCGAGAATGTTTTTATTATCTAGTACATTAAGTTTTGGATTTTATATATTTGATTATGGCTTATGGCTGCTCATGTTGTATCCAAAGCCATATTAAAGTATGGCCWTGTGTTAGGTATTTTTTATCTCAAAATACTGTAATGTCCTATAGGAAATTGTCAGTTATTCATTATCTTCTTAGCAGTATGTAAAGGCAGCTTGATATTTACAAGAACTACATTAGTCAATGAAGGTAAAGTTGATGGGATTAATAATACTCTTCAGGGAATAAGAAGTACAAATATACAAAAGTAGAGTCTCAGTGGGATGACTGAGAAGGGGAAATAAAATCCATAACCACTGTATGAAATGAGGGACCAACATCAAGAAAAAAATGATCAGGAGTGGAGTTCCCCTTCTTCGTGCTCCGATAACACCTGAGACAAGAGAAATAAACAAACCTTGATCAGCCTGGAGTTGAGGAATAAGGTGTCTACTGTCCGTTCGAGAGTTGCACAGATGAACTTTCCTGGCTTGTTTTTATTCTGCTTACATTTTAGAGTGTTGCTAGAGTGGGTTGGAAGATGTGTTCTGAGAAAATAAACCCAAGCTATAGATTCTCAAAGGCTGAAAAGAAATGCCCTAGGACAGAGACTGTATCTCAGGAGCGCCAGACTGGAAACTTTCAGTTAAAAGCAAAAGTTGGTGTTGTTCTTGGCAACCTTCAAAGGGTGGAGCTTCTGCCTTTTATCTCCAGAATGCCCTGGGGGAGAAGTTAGCAAAGAGTACAAGCCCTTCCATCTCCAGTTTCTAATCAAGGTCTGTTCCTGCTAATAAGCTTCTCTTAAAAGCAGAGAGAGTTAAAGTTAATTCACTCTTGTAGTAAATCACCTCCCTCAGATAATCAAATTGGTTTTCTTCTTAATTATCTATGCCCTTTTTGTGTGGGGTGGGGGTAGTGTGTGTGTGTGTGTGTGTGTGTGTGTGTGTGTGTGTGTGTGTGTGGCAACTGCTTTCATGTTGTGGAGGTTGGATGTGAATTCTCTTCAGTGTCCTAGCCCTATAGGTGTTGAGTGAATCTGTTTGGTTGAGAGACTAGAAATGGTTGAGAGCATGCAAACAAGAAAGGAAGAGGAAGGTAGAGGAGAGAGCAGCCAAGGTGAAAGACATGTCTCTTAGTGCCTATGGCATTTGTAACCTTTTCAAGAATATACACTATAAATTGTTTTGTTTGAGTTAATGTGAAATAACAAGGTCTGGCTTTTTGATTTGGCTCTGTGCCTCAATCACATTCATTTAATTATGAACGGAGGTGCAAATATCATTGAAACATTTGCAAAAGGTTCATGACACTGACCAGACACAATGGAAAGGAATCTTTAAGTTCACATATCACAGTCTTCTGTAAGTTTTTAAAGTTTCCCCTTCACTCTGAGCTAGGTACTCAATTGGTTTTCTGTTTATACATATCTTAGCAAAACCAGTTAACTAGAAGATCTCAGAGTATTGCTACTAGGACTGAAGTTTCCCATAGACTATAAACTGTGAGGAAATAATGAGGTTCTCGCTTTCCTTCTTATAAGAGAATGGACTGACATGAAGAAAGCAAGGCCACCCAATTCATTGTGCATAGCTCATTAATTCTTTGTCAACTTCCCTTTTCCTTTAATCAATTGAAGGCAAAAGGCTTTACAGATATTTAGGAAGAAACACAACGGGCGGGCGGTAGTTCTTCAGCACTCTTTGTAGATTCTTTTAAAAGTCCAGCTGACCTCAACTCTGCATCTTCACCTTGTTGCCTCCCATACATCCTGTAATCAATAAGAGGAATGGTATGCCACCCCCTCACAGCTCCCCGCCTCCTGTCTGTTTTTCCCAAACAAGTTAGTCATCTCTCAAACATGTTAACTTCATGCTCCAGTGAAGGGAACGCTCCAATCTTTTCTATACATTTCATAGAAGAAAGACTTAGCACATCTCATTAGTGAAATATGCCTGTAAAATAATGAACTAATCAAATTAGTCATTTTAAAAGTCTAGTTGTTCTGAAATGTCTATGTGAATGCTCTATTGTTTCCAAGGGGTGGCCCTGAGGGAGGATGCATTTATTCAGTGGGTGTTGACTTTCACAAAGGTTGTTTCTGCTATTGCCTTTGGATTACTACAGTTTAGTATTTATTTTCAAGAATTAAAGCAAAATTAAGAAACCATTTTTGACATCACCATTATATATTTTTTCTGTGTGTTTGTGAATATCTTGGGAAGGATGATAAAAATATTGTTAAGTAGGTTGGTGCTGAATTTAATTTTACTTATGCTTTTATACTATTATATGAAGTTAGAATCCAGCTGGAACTGACCTCTCTTGGGGCTTGTACCTTGTTCTRTTTCATAGATACAGATGTGAGCCATCAGGGAATATTTTGCTCTTAGAGATTYTTTGTCTTAAGTAGAATAAACTAGATGTTTTTGTTTTAAATTTTATATTGAAGTATTGCAAGATGCTAGACAACTAAATTTTTACATATGAATGAAGATATTTTCTCTCTGTTGCTTAGCATAGTCAAGGAGGGCGGAGAGAAGAAGAAATGTTTGAAAGAAAGCAGTTTGTTTTTTTAAATCAGAATTTCTGGGGRAAAAAAGGAACAAATGATGTCCTCCTATTGGAAGAGACATCCAATGCAGCAGAATGTTGTTAAACCAGACTTCTTAGTCTCTCACACCTGTAACTACCTCTTGGGAGGCCACAGCAGAATTGCTGTGAATTCCAGAGCAGCCAGAGCTCTACTGTCAGGCCCTGTTTGAAAACACACAAAACCATCAAATATATCATTATGTAAAGGAGATATTGCAGCTTAATACAAGTGGATTCTTTGCACTTTAAAATATTTTTGATTCCTTTTCTCAGGGTAGCATCCTCAAATATCACACATCAAATTAAGATGTTTTATGYAGTATTTACAAAAGGACATTAAAACAGATCCGTTTATATATCAGTTTGCACATGAGGWCAAGCACATACCRAAAGGATTTTTTTTCTAACTGTGTTTCTACCTCAGCAAGTTTTCAAATCCCAGAAGGCTTTTTTTCCTGAGTCTCCATTTCTACTGTATGAAAAACATACTTTCCAGTGTTTAGGAGTCTGAAAGGATTGGGTTGTTCAAATGAGTTTCCTAAAAGCTGAAAAATATCNTTTGTCTTAAGTAGAATAAACTAGATGTTTTTGTTTTAAATTTTATATTGAAGTATTGCAAGATGCTAGACAACTAAATTTTTACATATGAATGAAAATATTTTCTCTCTGTTGCTTAGCATAGTCAAGGAGGGCGGAGAGAAGAAGAAATATTTGAAAGAAAGCAGTTTGTTTTTTAAATCAGAATTTCTGGGGGAAAAAAGGAACAAATGATGTCCTCCTATTGGAAGAGACATCCAATGCAGCAGAATGTTGTTAAACCAGACTTCTTAGTCTCTCACACCTGTAACTACCTCTTGGGAGGCCACAGCAGAATTGCTGTGAATTCCAGAGCAGCCAGAGCTCTACTGTCAGGCCCTGTTTGAAAACACACAAAACCATCAAATATATCATTATGTAAAGGAGATATTGCAGCTTAATACAAGTGGATTCTTTGCACTTTAAAATATTTTTGATTCCTTTTCTCAGGGTAGCATCCTCAAATATCACACATCAAATTAAGATGTTTTATGYAGTATTTACAAAAGGACATTAAAACAGATCCGTTTATATATCAGTTTGCACATGAGGWCAAGCACATACCRAAAGGATTTTTTTTCTAACTGTGTTTCTACCTCAGCAAGTTTTCAAATCCCAGAAGGCTTTTTTTCCTGAGTCTCCATTTCTACTGTATGAAAAACATACTTTCCAGTGTTTAGGAGTCTGAAAGGATTGGGTTGTTCAAATGAGTTTCCTAAAAGCTGAAAAATATCAAAAAAAATCAAGAATAATTGACTTAAAATGTATCTATTTGAAAGATAGTGAATAACAACAACAGATCTACAATGGGATCTAATTATTCATAATAAACTAACTATCTGCAGTTTCTAAAACAGATATTTTAAATAAAGAAAACTGGGCCAGGTGAGTACAGATGGGTTTTTTTATTTTTTATTTTTTTAATTTTTTTAACAGCTGCTTTTGAGATGATGATGATGCAAGCGTACACACGCTTCTGTCTTAAGCATCGGACCACTCCATCACAAAAGCTCTTGGCTGTCTCAAAGGCAGAGGGAGGCTTCAAATGGGTTTGTTCATGCCCTCGCTGACAGGCTTACTCTCAAATCAGGCCAGCTATAGTTTTCATTCTCTGAACTAAATTCAAAACTGTTATTTTCGTGGTATTGTATTGAAGAGATAAGTCAAATATTCCTGTAATGCCAGCTTTCTTTCAATCCACACTGAAGTTTAAGGACTGCTGCCACAGTGCCAACAGATGTAGGCCATAAAGGAAACCTAGATAATGTTCATAACACAGTCTCGGTGCTGTGCCCAAGTGATACCTTTCAAACAAAACAAAATCGTCTTTAGTTTCTGAAAGGATCTTTTAAATATTTGACAGAATAGCATGAAGTATCCRCCATAAGCTTCATTTTTATTAGGTCGTGTTTCCTTTTGCATTTCATTCACTTTATTTGTTATAAAACATGGTGACTGCTTCTATAAATGTGTAAACRTATTGACTAAATATAGACATGATAGACGAAAAGCTCAAAAGGCATCCCGTCCCTCCTACTTCCTCCCCAAATCCTTCGAATCTGAAAAAAACAAACAAATAAACATATGCCTCCAATTAAACCAAAATGCCTGATAATTAATTTAACTTTTCGATAGACCTTTAAAAAGCATTCGAGTCCTGGGTTCTTTATCTCCTAACTCTGATATCTTGCTTAAGATAAGACATCTCCTAGCTAAGCAATTCCTCATGCAGATTTAAATCATAATAAATTATGATGGCAACATGCATTCCTTCCCACAGATATGAAGTCACCTTTCATGTGGAAACATACAAAGTGTCCCTTGAAAGAAATCCCATACGTGCCTCTTAATGGTCATGTAAATGTGTAATGACTTCTAAGTCCCAGGTACATACAGAAAACAATCGACAATTTACATGATATGTAATGTATTCGGTATTTATCTCGATGAATATCTCTTACTACTTACTGTAGCCTACAGGTTCTAAGATTAATTCTCAAATATCCTTAGCCTGATTGTATCATAATAGGCTCAAAGAACATTAACTACAAAAGAAATGGAAGAAATCGCACTGAGATCATCAGAAGAATCTAGCCATCGTGTATTTTCTGATTATTCAGGTGAATGCTGATTAACTAACAYGCACAGGCTATKTTCTCTTTTAAATCTACAAAGGTTATTTAATAGGGCGATGCTTTAAAAAATACTTTCAGTGCAAAAGAGTGGTTCAGAGTGGTATAGGAGACTATACTTTTTTGAAGACAAGTAAGGAGAGTTACATTCATGCTTGTGCTTTTTGCTAATATAGTTTTGAAAACTTTAGCATGTTTTTGAAAAGTTATTCACTTTTGCTAACAAATAATGCTGGTGTTTGCCAATAGAAGGTCTAGTATTCCTTCCAGCTATCTTTACATTAAAAAAAAGAAAGTCAAGAGAATGCAAGGATGTAATCATTCTTCTCTTCTTAATGTCTAAGAAATATGTCAAATAGATGAGGAGGAAGACACAGATGTTTGGTATTTCTGTTAATTAGAAATTAACAGAATTTAAGAATAAATTAGTTGCTTGAAATTCAACTTCTATATCTGAGTCCTCATCTCTAATTTTCCACAACTGTATTTTTAAGCCATGAACTATTTTAATAAATAAAGCATTGATACAACCAACAAAAAATAACAATAATTAAAGAAAAGGGGGATATGAATTTGAAAGACAGTGGGGATAGGGTGACTGTACCTGAGAGGATTTGTGGAGAGGAATGAGAAAAGTAAACTTATATAATTATATTATAATGTCAAAAACCTTCAAAACAAATGAAGGAATGAAGTTAGGATTGTAGTCTAAGAGTATGTTACCCTGATTTTTTTTTAAAAAATTACTTCTTAGTTATCAAATGTTTATTGGAAGTTAACCTAATTATGACYGTAAAAGTCATAAAATCATTTCATTTCTACTTAATGTCTTCCCTTGACCAATTTAGTGTAATTTTCATTTATAGATTTTTACCATATTTACACCATTTATAAAACCCTAAATATAAACATTTATTTTTTGGGTTTTTTGTTGTTGTTGTTGTTTGTTTTTTGTTTTTTCAAGACAGCGTTTTTCTGTGTAGCCCTGGCTGTCCTGGAACTCACTTTGTGGACCAGGCTGGCCTCGAACTCAGAAATCTGCCTACCTCTGCCTCCCAGAGTGTTGGGATAACAGGCCTGGCTAAGATAAACATTTCTAAAAAGATAAGGAAGGATAAAAAGGATGTAAAAACGGACCAAGTCTGTAATGTACTGATGTGAATGTGTCACATTATTTAAATAGTTAAAGTAATAGCAGCGATAAAGTGTGTGATGGGGGCAGAGTGTCCTTGGCTGGTTAGTGCCTTTTTGGAATACCTTTAAATTAACAACAACAACAACAAAAAAAAAATACAATCTCCTATATAAATAAAAATGTCCCTTGCATTTTTTTCACATCTAGCAAAGCCCTTAATCTCCTAATCTTCTAAATCCTTCCCCACCTACAGTACTATAATATCTTGTCTATTCACGGGACGGGGCCCTTTAGTCAATTCCAACTTAGAATGACGAGTAACCATGGCTTCATCCCATTTTCCACCTGACATCAGTGGCCGAGAGGCATTCTCAGACCCCGTCTCCCAGAGAGCTCTCCTATAGGGAGAGCTGGAGTTTCTATAAGAGAGYGAATGACAGTAATCCAGTAYAGCCTCTACATTAAGACTAGAAGCTGCCGGGACCATAGACAAGACAAGATTTCTTATCTCTGGCATTTTATGCCCTTCCCCCAAGAAGTTATGCTTCTGCAAGCTGGCAGGGAATTCATCTCTGGACAAGAGGGTGACAGACCCCCTTTGATGCTGGGCACCCACAGGCACAGCGGGCAGGCTCTTGCTATTCATCCGCCTGCACAGCTGTGGCAAAGGCCTTGTGTTAAAAATGGGGGAGGGCTCCAGTTTAGGTGAAAGGGAAGACAGTT
>BDUI01005881.1:44906-62401 GCA_002335545.1 Apodemus speciosus
CCTCTGTTGAGGGACACCTGGGTTCCCTCCAGTTTCTGGCTATTATAAATAAGGCTGCTATGAACATAGTGGAGCATGTATCCTTATTGCATACTGGGGAATCTTCTGGATATATGCCCAGGAGTGGTATGGCTGGGTCCTCCGGAATTATTGTGTCCAGTTTTCTGAGGAACCTCCAGACTGATTTCTAGAGTGGCTGTACCAGCTTGCAGTCCCACCAGCAGTGTAGGAGTATTCCTCTTTCTCCACATCCTTGCCAACATATTTTATACTTTGGAGGAATCAGTATGTTACCATCAAAAATGGCTCATCATTTATGGAGTAAGCCGTTTTCTAAGAGGTGACTTCACTTTCTGATTGCATGGGATTTTAACATAAGGATTCATTTTAGGCCCAAGAAGATGATAGTTAAATCCCTAACAGTAGAAGTTTTACAGCTAATTGATTGGGGGAAGAAAGCATGTCACCACCGAAGAATACTACTTGGCATATAGTTTGCAGACTTTGAGGACTAGTTCTGTTTCTGTTACCATAGGATGGGTTCCTATGAAGTTATAAATGAAATAATTTCACATATGTTGAGAGTCATTGATTGTGAATGAAATGTGAAAATGTAGTCACTTAGTAGAAGAGGTAAGGATGATTTTCCCCAAGTAAAGGAGGCTGGATTAAACTGTTAATGATCACAGTTAAAAGGGACCTAGCATGGCCCAACAAGCAGGTCAAAGAGTCAGATGCAGATATTTGCACTCAACCAATGGACAGAAGCTTCTGACCCCTGTGGTAGAATTAGGGAAAGGCAGAATGAAGCTGAGGAGGAAGCAACCCAGGAGAAGCACCAGAAGTCTCAATTAATCTGGACACTAGAGATCTATCAGACACTGGAACACAAGACAGGTAACATACACCGGCTGACATGAGGCCCCCAACACATCTACAGCAGAGGACTGCAGGGTCTGTGTTCTCAGAGATAATGCACCTAACCCTCAAGAGATTGGAGGTCCCAGGGACATTAGAGGTTAGGTGGGGTGGGAAGTAGGGGTGGGGACATCCTCCTGGAGACAGGAGGTGGGGAAGAGGTATGGGATATGGAACAGTTGAGGGGTAGATGGGGTGGGGTAGGTGGAGACAAACAAATGAAAAAAATACATATATATATATAATTAATTTTATTTATAATATAAATAAATAAATAAAGAAGTTAAAAGAGATGTAGAAGGTTCAAAACATGACACAGGCAATGGTAGGGTTTCAAAGAAGATCAACATCTCTGAGTTGTCAGAAGTGTTCTGAGTGGAAATGTACTTTCCAGAAGTATCAGGCAAAACTGTTACATGACTTTCTTCTCCAGAAAATTCCGAGGAGCTAGGGGCTGGATGCAGGGGAATCTGAAGACATGAAGTGGCTGAGATGAGTCATGAGCAAATGCGTGCAGGAAATGACCACAATGCAGTGGTCATTAGGACAGAGGGAAAGGTGGAAAGGGGGACGCAGACTGGTGAGGACCAAAGAAATGGTAACCTCCGGCTAAGACACTGGGTGTGTTGGGATCCATGTGTCTGAATGCATCATTCTTCAGTTCTCCCTTCACCTGCGAAGAAGGAATCTCCTTTCATTAGTTACTGTTCCTACTTCTGGGATAAAACACCCTAAGAAAAAGCAATTGAAGAGACGAGGAGTTTGTTTTAGCTCACAGCATGCTGAGCAAATCGTGATTGCAGGTACTCGGGGCAGCTAATCACATTCACAGACTGGAAGCATGCACTGACCATTGCTAGTTCTCAACTCACTGTCTCCTTCATCTTCACTCCAGGACTCTCGGTTTGAAAGCGATGGAAAGACATCAGAGGGGTTCGAGGGAAGGTACTGGCTGGGATGTGAGAGGAGGAAGAGAGGAGAAGGATGCAATGATATTTCAGCTAGAACCATTAAAATAAATATATTAATAAGATGGTTCCTAACTCCTTAATTAACCCAGTCTTAGATAATCCCTCACAAGCATCGCTAGAGGCTGACCTAGCCCTAACTGAACCCTCACAGTGTTGCCTGGAGGCTTGTCTGTCTGGGTTATTTATTATAGATCCTGTAAATCAACATTGCCCATCATAGTTTATCATCTGAACACATGAGTGGTAATCTTCAGTGTGTTCAGGAGATGGTTCATTACAATTTTTACCCTCCAACACTTCTTTTATTATTTTTTGTACTTTTGAGGTTACAATCTAGTGACAATAGTGCTCCCTTCTCTTTCCTCTTTCCAACGCCTCTCACACCCCCTCCTTACTCCCTTTCAAATTCATGACTTCTTTACTCATTAATTGTTGTTACATGCAAGTATGTATGTACATACATATTTCTAAATATAACCTACTCAATCTGTATGATGTTACTGATACMTATATATGTTACTTATGTAAGTATATATACATATATATACTTGAGATATATATCAGTAACATCATACAGATTGAATTTGGTACTGAGCATTTGGTATTGGATAATCAATTGCTATGCTTGCCCCTGGGGAAAGCTATGTCTCCTGCTCTCAGCCTTCCTTGGTTACTTGCTGTTCTTTGGGTAGGGCTGAAGCCTCGTGGTCTTTCTTCTGTCTACTTGGCATGTCTATTGTTGCTTTTCAGCTCATGTTTAGGATACTCCAACTGTTTTATAGGTAAGCATTTATACATAATTTTTAATGAGGTACTTCCAGTCATGTGAGATATTTCTGTAGCTTTTTGTTCCTTGCAAAAACGCATAGATCTCTGAGCAGACCAGACCAGAATCTTGACTATTGAAACCAAATGAAATAGAATCTAAGTTTAAATACAAGAAATCAGTCTTCCTTGACACTAAACTTCACGGTGCCTTCATTAACAAAGTATTCCTAGCTTAGAAACTGTCATATACTCTGAAAATATAGGATTTACCTTTTTCTCATTAATTTAAAGCAGTTCATGTACAGCGTCAAACATTTTCTTCTTTCTTTTTGAATTTTTCTTTTATCATTTATTTCTTGGTAGTAAAGCTCAGCTGAGAGAATGCGGCAACGGCTGCCGTTTTACTCCTGACCCTGTTATTATGCTCTAACTCCTCAACATTTGAAGGGAACTCTGGCCCTTGTAGGTCGAGATTTCCCTCATTTAGAGTACTTTAACTAATAAGGGCATTTCTGGTCAACTTGAACACTTTCCAAGGAAGAATGGATAAATAGGCCTGGGTGGCTATATTGTGGAGAACAAATAGCAGACATTTCAGCAATCAGGGGCCAGAGACCTGGCAAAAGTATTCCCTATCATTGCCCGTCTTCACATTTTAATTTAATGGTTATTCAATTCTTATGGCTTCACTCTATTCTGAAGGTGCACAAGAAGTCCTTAAGCACTTTTCCCCAAATCACCCTCTCTCCCCAGCTCCATTGCTTATCAAAGCCATTCTCTTTCATGTACCACATGAGGCTCAAAGGTGAGCTTGTCCATAGAATTTAATCAAGGGTGGCTGTAATCTGGTGTCCTTCGGCATGTGGAATGAAAAGGTTATGAACTCAGGGTGTGCAGAACATGGTTTCAGCACATATTAATTAGTGGCCAATGACCCGAATTGATTCTGTCTACATCTGGTCAAATCAACAAGGAGATATTTGACTTGCAGTCTCAGATGATAGAAGCCAAGCAGTACGGCTGCCTATCAGAAGTCCTGGTGTTGACTCTTAACAGTTTCAAGGAGTTAAAGTTGGTATTTCGCAGTACAGGGTGAATCTCACAGAGGGAGGCACCTTCTGAGAAGTGATTAAAACCAAACAAGCTAATCTGCAACTGGTTTGTGGAGATAAATGCAGTTATATCAATTTTCAGGTAAAATGACAATAATATGGACTTTGGAACCATATAGGATTCACATTACCATTTACATAGGCATGGAGCTTTGGAAATGTCACTTCATATCTCAGAATTTACTTTTTCCCATTTGTAAAATGAGTGTAACACTCGTTGGGACTCTAAGGGGGAGTTTCCAGGGATTAACATGAGAAGTTCTTAAGAAACTCTAGGAAATACAGCATGTGAGTAGCTTCTTTTTCTGGAGCCCTGTATTTAGAAGAAAAAAAAMCACATTTCTACAGTAAGCATGGGATGCACTTGTAGTTGGAATCCTTCATAATGTTAGGCTATAGTTTCAATGTTAGATCATTCTATTGCTGTGAAGAGACTCCATGGCCATAGCAACTCGTGAATGGAAATGTTATTTTGTTGGGTGTGGCTTTCAGTTTCAGAGACTGAGTACATTAATGTCATCGTGGAAAGCATGGTGACATGCAGGTAGATATGTTTCTGGAGAAGGAGCTGAGAGTTCTATATCCAGATAAGCATGCAACAGAACATGGCAGAATGCCACACAGCGTGTAGTTTGAGATCTAAATCCTCAAAGGCCACCCCAGCAACCCCTTCCACCAACAAGGTCACACCTACTCCAACAAGGACACACATCTTAATAATGCTATTACCTATGGGGCTACGGGACTATTTTTATTCAAACCACCACAGGTAACAAACATGGAATTGCAGTATATTATTAACCAGAATACATTTAACTGATAGTGGTTAATCTACCTAGGCAAGTGACTTTGTAGCTAACTAGTCTTGGATATTGTATCTCTTATTGAAATGTGCAAAATGTACAAGCTTCATCCCATAGTTCATTGTATATATTTATCTAATAATATTCTACCTTCTCATATTATGAGCAGACTTAGAAGGTGACATTCTTAGTTAATTTGATTCCTACACTTTTGTGACACAATGTCATCTTCATCTCCTCCTCCCCCTCCTCCCCCTCCTCCCCCTTCTCCGCCTCCTCCTTCTTTTGACAAGTTTTATAGTGGCAGCATTGACTCACATTGAATTCTGTTATCACTTTTTCTTTCCCATCGCTGCCCTTCTTCTACACCATTGGGAAAAATGGCTCCTCCACAATGACAATCATTAGCAATCCACAGCTCCTCAGTAGAGGGCGGGGCTAGCGTGGTGTGCAGGCAACTGCTGCTGTGGTGTGTCTATAATGTCAACAGATGTGTAATAAATATCTAAACACTGTTTCATGGCTCTTCTCTACACCCTTAGATACTTACATCTTTTTATAAGAAAGTATTTCAAGATATTCAAGTTCAAGSAATTTTCAAATTTGTTAGGAGTACTTAGATGTGGTTTCTATGACTCTAGTCTTGTGTGACTCTCCAAACACTTTGAGGAACAACTACGTATTTTGGTGTGGCAAGAGCAAATAAAATTGATGTCATAAACTATTGAAATGATGGTTCTCACTTTTCAGAGTATCATTGCGACACCTATTGCTACACTTCATTGGCATGACTACCGTGGAGATCTTAGACAAGTTCCTACTTCGTGTTTTAGCATTCCCTTTCAGGATTGCTGGGATGGTGGGGCTTAGCAGACACATTTAAGGGGTCTCTTTCATACTTACTGACTGAAAAAAAATAGTGGTAATGTGTAATCTTAGTGCACAGGTAGGTTACGTACAGTAGGAGCTTCAGGCATAAGCCAATAGTGGTGGACACACTAATTTCATCACTGAGTTATATATATGCAGTGTAGGAGAAAAAATGGAAAAGAGAAGGTCTGATTCAAACTGAGCGTGTACCTGAATTTAGGCCAGAAACTTTGCCAGAGTTCTTTTATTTTCCTACCATGCTTTCCTGGTACCACATTATATTATAAAGTATTTGAAAGGGTACTAAAAATGCCTTCAAATTTCCCATTTAATACAGATAAGTTTGAAAGTAGTTCAGCTGATCAGGCACTGGTTCATTGGTTGGTTTGAGAGTCATGCTTTGATCCAATGAATGGTTTTTATTGCTTCATACCTTTCCAGAGAATTATAGTCAGTCCTGTGTTTTATTTTCTTGAGGTCAGACTGCATCTGAAACTTTGGCTACCATCCATCATTTTAGATGTGATGAAAAAACTCAAAAACAAGCACCATTTTTAGCCTTCAAGCATAAAAAATAAAATAAAGTAAAACCTCACCAATATACATATATGGTTTATCTTACCTTTCTAAGAAAAAAAATCCTTACAATTGCACATGAAAGGGACCATAAATAATGAGAAATCTAATGTATGTAAAAACAATGGTCAGTTTAATTTTATGGCATGTTTGTATTTAAAATGTGAAGCTGCTTTATGTAAAATTGATGTTTACTGGAAGAAGATAATACTGAAAACCTTTAAACTTTCGTCATTGTATTTCCAATGGTAGAATTTTATTTGGTTCTGTTTAAAATTTCTCAGACATCATCTTTTTATCTATTTAAAAATATAAACTTTCTTGTCCTAAATGTCATTAGAGAAGTGCTTAAAAGCCCTTGCTTGCTTTGAACATACGGATCTCAGGAAAGATAGTCTCCTTAGGTAAGCTATCCACAACAAGTTTGGGTATCAATGCCTCACTTTTATCACAGGTGGAGCAAATGTGAATAATATACTGGATATTGTGAATTACAGAACAATCATTAGATTTGGTTGTGTTCATTCAAACAAAGTGTAGAGCGTGTGTGTGTGTGTGTGTGTGTGTGTGTGTGTGTGTGTGTGTGTGCATCCTCACCCCATCATCATGGGCCACAGCTGAATTATCTGTTCTGAGCCGGATTATGTTTTTCCGGGTAGCTCAGAATCCTGTAGTTTGAAATCGTTCCTATTTAACGTTTACCCCACTTCTTTCCAGGCTCTCCATCTCAGGGCTTTAGGTCTTTCTCTACAGGTGCACGGGATTTCCTATTCTGTTTTGTAAACCACTGACACTAAGGACATGGCTTTTATTTACACAACTTGAATGCACGAGGAAGAAAGCAAAGCAAGCGGTAGGTAGAAAGTAGCTGACAGTCATCAGAAAGTGCAATGCTCCGGTTTGGCTCTTTAACATGAAGGCATGCAGATTTCCCCACACAGTGGCTTCATTCTTCTGCATGCAGGTATCCAGTTTTCCCAGCACCATTTGTTAAAGAGGCCCTCTTTTCTCCAAAATATATTTTGGCATCATTGTCAAATCACTCACCTAGTTGGAACCGTATGAACTTATGTGGGTGTCTTTTGTTCCATGGTTGAATATGCATGCCTGTGTTTGTTTCAGTACGATGGGCTTTTTGTTATTAACATATTTGTTGAAATAGGTTTGGTGGCAGCTTCAACATTTTCTTTTTTTAATTTTCACTCTTATTTGTTGTAATTTTGAGCAAGCAGCATATGCATGCCTGTGGGAGAGTGGAGATTAGAAGAATACAGCTTGTGGGAATTCCAAGCCTAGAAGTCTGGACATCAGTCTCTAGTGCTATCACCGACGGAGTCAACGTTCCAGCTCTCCACCGACACTATTCTTTCTTTCTCCTCAGGATTGCATTGGCCATCTATGATCTTGTGTGCTTCCAACTGAAGTTTACGATTCTCTCTTTCTAATCCTGTGAAGACAGGCATTGGAAACTTGGTGGGAATAATTTTGAATCTGTAGAGAGCTTTGGGAGCCCACGGGCATTTTCTCAGTATTCTTTGTTTCACTCCATGATGAGAGAGGCCTTTGGTCTTTACATCTTTGTTAACTCCTTGAGTGTTTTATAGGTTCCATGGTTAAGGATAAAGTAACCTCCTGGTTAGATTTCTTCCAAGGGTTTTATTTCTTCTCAACAGTGAAATAAAGAGGTTGTTTCCTGATTTCTTTCTCATCATGCTTTTTGTTGGTGGATTAGAAGGCTACTGATGTGTGAGTGTTAATTTGCATCTTGACTCTTTGCTGAAAGTGTTTATCAGTTCTGAGAGTTTTTAGTGATAATCTGTGTAGGGTCTAATGTGGATGAATCATATCATCTGTAAATAAAGATATTGTTCTTCTTCCTGATATATCTGTATCTCCTGTATTGTCATCTAATTGTTTTAGTTAATACTTCCGTTACTATATTGAATTAAAAACTGTTGCCACAGGGTTAAAAGAAAAAATGTAAGAGACCATGTGGTTGATTTTCTGAGTGATCTTTATCTCACACTATAACAAACTCTACTAAACTTGTCCTCTCTGAACTCAATTTTCATATGTATAAAAAATAATGATTCTTATTTCATAAGGGACAGTGAATAATAATAATAATAACATGGATACAATATGTCATATACACAAGTAGTAATTCACATATATTTTACTATGGCTGATGTGTGACAAATGCTCAGAGTAATTCTAAAACCTTGTACTGCATCTTTTATTTAAAGTGGACATTTCACACTTTGCAGTTGTCTTCTAAAGTCTTAGAGGTGGTATCAGAAATTCATGTATTTTATATGCAGTGGGTTACAAAAACCCTGAAAATATCTGAGTATCCAGCTTCCCTAACCTCTCCTTGGAGGAAGAGATCCGTCTTCTGTGCATTCTAGATTAAGAAACAATGTAAGCCCTCTTCCTATAAAAATATCCTCCAAGTTTCTTGCTTCTGCTCTTGCGTATGAGCCTGTTTTTCATCACCTCAATGGAAGCCTCAAAGCAGGCTACTTTATAAAGAAGGAGCTTTAGTTTGTGGGAATTCAAGGACATGGAGTTGCTGTTGTCTTAACTCTGACAAGTGTGTTACGAAAAATGGCATCGCAATGATGGAAGCATCTGTGGGAATCCAGACCACGCTGCAGAGTAGGAAGTCTAAGAATAACACAGGACTCAGGCTCTGTCTATCTTTCACGGTAGCTCTCATGGAGGCTAACACAGGGTCCCAGAAGAAGGCATTCTCCATAACTCAAGGCCTCCCACTAGTCTCTTAAAAGTCCAGCCGCCTCACTGCCACTCTGCAAGCCACGCCTTCCTCATGCAAGTTTTAAAGGACAACTCACCTGAACCTTAGCAGCCAGAATGAAAAGGAAGCTTTGCAATTAATGAATTGATAGCTCAAAAGGATGCCCATGGTAAACAAATTTGTGTGTGTGTGTGTGTGTGTGTGTGTGTGTGTGTGCAGTGTGTTCTACACATGTATCAAGAATTGGCTTAATTAATACAGAAGGAATCTCTCCTAAGTTAGAAAATAAATAATTAGTGTTTATGATCAAAATAATTCCTCTCTTGTTAACTGGAAGTCGTTTGTTACCTATAAGGTTAATATATAGGTTTTATGAGTACATTTACTGTAGATTCCTTTCATTCGTTTTTTAGCAAAGAGAGAAATTACACAAGAAGGCAAGTAATAAATAGAGTTTATTTAGAGGGTTGGATCCATAAATACAAACGCATCCCACCATCCCCCAACCCTACAATAAATGTCTTGCTAATGATGATGATTCTGACTCAGACCATTTTTCTCTTCAGGAACATTCACTCTCTTTTATAGATTCTGTTTCAAAAACCAAGAAAGAGACTAAATAATTTTCAAAAGAATTAAAATGAAGCTATGTGTCTGTTCCTTTGTGTGCCTTAAGCTCATGAGAAAATTCAATGGCCAGAACATCACAATCTCTGAAAATTTTAGAATGTACTATTGTATGGAGATTTTTTTTCAACCGAAAAGTTGCTGTGTGAAAGATTTTATTTAATTTTATGCTATATTCCTGTCCTGACAAAAAACCTTTTAATTGTCCAGCAGAAAATGAAAGTGGAAAGGGAACCACAGGAGCATATGTGAGCTGTTGATTCTCACACGTGTAAGCAATGTATTGAGTTGTGTTTTTTTTTTAAATTAGAATATTGCTCGAATGGATTTGTTATTTTGAAATAGATAAATTTGATAGTGCAAGGAATAAGATTATTTATGGTATAGTATGGAAGGCAGAGTTTAAATCTAGTTTTGCTAATTAGWCCAGAACAGGGAAAAAAATCAAAGAAAAATGAAATTTATAGACAGGAAAACCAGCATTTTCTAAGAACCTCTTTGCTGTAAAATGTCTGATTATTCTCCTGTGAAGAGATGAGGAAATGAAGAGGAGAGTGAAGGGAATCCACCTTAGGAAGCAAAACATAGTGATGTGAAGAGCTTCTCCATGAGGACTCTTCACTGTAGAGTCATCATATCTGGGCTGTTAGATGGAGCTGATCATCTGAGATCTAATGTGAGGCATTTCTACATGGCTAGCCAAAGAGAGATTCACTTTGTGCCTTTTTTATAAAATCACTGTATTAATGAAGGAAAAAAAACCACCTTTGGTATAACACAAGTGTGAATTTCTCTTTCCATCCCTTTTAGGTTTTTGAAGCTATATTTTCCTTTCTCATGAAATTACTAAGTGAGAAAATAGTGCAGGCTTGTCTGTAAAGGTAAAAATAGACTTTAACTTTACGTTTTATTAATTATTTTATTTATTCACATTTCAAGTGTTATCCTCATTCCCGGTCCCTTCCACAAGTCCACCCCTACACCCCGCCCTATCCTCTGTAAGAGGATGCTCCCAACTATACATACACACCCAATCCCACCTCACCTCTCTAGCATCCCCTTCGCTGGGACATCAAGCGTCCACAGGACCAAGCGTATCCCCTCCCACTGAGGCCAGACAAAGCCGTCCTCTGCTATTTTTGTAACAGGGGCCACAGACCAGCCCATGTATGGTCTTTGGTTTGTGGCTCAGTCCTGGGAGCTCTGAGGTGTTCAGTTAGTTGATACTAGTTACTATCATTATTTAAAATCATGTAGTATATGTGAAAGTGAATATTGCCTAATATGTGCTACGAAACCAGACGTTTGGGCTAATTTTAAAATTTATTCTTATTTTACTCTTCAGCTTAAATCTCTTTTAGTGCTTACATGTGTTAGGATTAGGTTATGTTTTGTCATAAATATATAAGGTTCTTTTTTACAGTTCTATTAACCTTCATCTAGAAAGAGCTGGTATGTATCTGACTCATGATCTGGGAAAGTGCTAGCACCATATGCAGGGTAACATTCTCTAGACATTGCTGGATGATGAGAATTAGAAAGAGCAGACATATTTGGCCAGCAGGTCTCACACCCACTCCATGTTCTCCATGGCAACTAGATCATCACCCGTGTGTAGGCCTAATCTCTCCCAGGTGGTCCTACTGTGGCTCATTCTCTTATGAATTAATTTCTTCCAGTTAATTGTTCAGGCTTGGAAAGGAAGTATGTAAATGGTTTCCTTAACTAAGAATTAATTTCCTAATTTGTATTATATTCCTTTGGAAGAAGATAAATCAGAGTTCCAATGCTCAATTTAAACCTTTATACCATACTTTCCTTGGCATTAGTTACAAGACAAGTTGCTTTGATCTTCAAGTGGCTTAGCTTTCCCATGAAGTGGTACATTAGCTAGGATCCTTTTAGTTGTATTGACCTTGTAGTTGCTTTTAATCTATTTATTTTTATATTATCTTGACAAAGGAGCACAAAGTATGACACATTGGCCATAAATTTAGACACTGAGAARCAAATGATGTAAAACACTAACAAATATGTCCATCTAGTTTGCTGTTCTGGACAAAAAACATTCCTGCTGTGCAGATTAAGATAGCTGGAGAGTTAAGATACTATGTAATTTACCAAAAATTATTTTTCGAATACTAAGAAGTAAAACGTGGTATTTCAATTATTATTTTGTTTTATTGCCTCCAACAGTATCTACTATGCCTATGAGTTCTAAACTTTCTCATCCATGATGAAAATTAGAATGTTTCAAATATAATTAGGGTGACTAAGTGCAACAACTTATGAAAAATGATTAATAAAATATAAGGTTCTATATAAATAAAAATATTTATAGTTGTTAAACAACTATTGATTTCATGACAAAGTCTATTAAAAATATAGAGCTGTTAATAGAGGTGGAGCTTGGTATTATTAACCCAATAATAATTTCAATTTCAGTCAATGCTGACTTATATATCCCAGTTTTTGACTAAAATACCATATACTTATAGGCTACTTCTTTAGGTAGTTTAGACCCAAACACTTTGACAAAATAATAATACAGTACTTAACCTTTCCTTAGCTCGTACTGACTTCCTGTTCTCTAACATGTATTGCATGAACCTTTATTGCAGTTGGAGCCTTAGGACTTCCATCGCAAGGTTTTGTGGTATATTCCATTTAAATGGAATATACTATTTTGCCTCAAAGAGTGGTTCTGGATTGTTTGTTTGTTTGTTGTTTTGCAATTCAAGTTAGGGTTTTTCTGTGTAGCCCTGGCTGCCCAGGAATTTGCTTTGTATACCAGTGTGACCACAAACTAAGATATTTGCCTGCCTCTGCCTTTGCCTCTGGAGTGCTGGGACTAAAGGCATGTACCACCAAGCTGCCTTTAAATAGGCATTCTGGAAAAACTTTTAGTGCAGCTAAGCCACTAAATAAGGTTTTTGTAGTGATACATAAGATTTTCAAAGCTATGCTGACTGTGGTCGTTTGAATGTGAATGGTCCCATGGACTCATGGATGGAATAAATGGTTTCCAGAGAGTAACACTCTGAAAGGATTAGGAGGTGTGACCATTTTGGAGGAAGTGTGTCACTGGCTGTGAGCTTTGCAGTTTTTAAAAACCCATTCCAAGCCCAGACTCTTTCTCTTCTTGCTGCCTATGGATCCAGGTGTTACTTCTCTAGCGCCATGTCTGTCTGTGTACCACCAGGTTCTCGCCATGATAAAAATGGGCTAAACCTGTGAAACTGTACGCAAGCCCCAGATAAATGCTTTCTTTTATAAGACCTTCTGTGGTCATGGTGTCTTTCCACAACAGTAGAATACTGACTAAGACATTTGCCATCATAAGTCTCTACTGCATTCAATTATTCCAAATATTTTTGTCCAGTTTGAAATGATGCTTTTAAAGGACAATGGCCGGATAACTAGTAACTCCATCCTTATGACTATATACCTGTGGTCCTATCAGTACCTATAGGTTTGGGAGCATTTAGTTACACTGCCGGTAATTGGGAAACTATCCTTTGGGGTTTTGGCAATTAACCGCAGCATGAGCTGTTTTTCCAACAACATCAAATAGATTATGTAGACTTTGTTACAAGAATCTTGATGTTCTTCTGTTACCTCCCCCCACCCCGCCCCATACATTTGAATTAAAGATGTAATTAGGCACTGAACAGACTGGCTGCCRTGCACTCTGCATGCCAACACCTCTCTGTGGTGTGCTGGGGAAAGCTTCCTGCGTTAGTGCATGGGATCACTGAACAAAACCATTCTTGCACTGGATGAAGGTATTATGTGGCACATCGTCTACTAATGTATTTCTCTGGTTACATGGGAGGATGTTAAGACTGATTTAACTGTTCCTGGAACATGAGGGTAATACCTAAGAGATTTACAGCTACCGTATGTAACTTCGTTTATAATTGGCTTAATTTGCTAAGAAATCCTGCTCTCAATGACAAATGAATATACGCAGCCACCATCCTTTTCTTGTGAAGGGGGGGAGGTGAGAGAAGAATAGAGAAGCAGCTTTACCATCTCACATTCATCAGGGATTCGTATTTAGGAGCATATGATGTACATCCACTGCACTGATGAGAATTTTGAAAGCACTGACAATGAATAAACAGGCATTTAAATTAATTTTTTTACAACCACTCACTATAATTTAGCTATAAGAATTACTGTTTTAAGGCAGGGGAATGGGTTAATGGGCCATTGCTGTATAAGTGCAAGGACCTGAATTTGGATATCCAGAACCCTCATGACGCTAGGTCCAGGAGGATGCATCTGCAGACCCAGGGATTTTATGCATCTTTAGACCCAGGGATTTTACAGCAAAATGAGATGAGCAGGCAGAAGAATGCCTGCAGAAGCTCATGCAGCAGCCAGTATTTTTAGCRAAAAACAACAAAAAGACCCCCCCTTCTAAAATAAGGTAAACAGGTGAGATGGACACCAGATGCTTTCTGCTGACCTGCACAGGTGTGCTGTGACATTTTTTTGTGTACCTAGTCACACATAAACGCACACGCACACACACACACATACATATATACACATACTCACTTAGCATAAATGCACAAATATTTAAAAGTATACTATCTTTCATAGCAGTAAAATGTCTCCTGATGACATTCTGATACACTCATAGATCAGTTCCTCGCTCAGCCATTTACAGAGAAGCTTCCTCCTGCAGCAGATAGGAACAAATACAGAGAACCACAGGCAAACGATATTCAGAGACTGAGGGAACTTGGAACATTCAGCCCTAAATGGAATGCATCCATCAAATCTCTCCCCTCAGGATTCTGAGAACTCGGCTGAAGAGAAGCAGAAAGAAAATAAAAGCTGTAGGGGATCAAGGAGACCTGATTCAATGTGATCAAAGCTCATATTGACTCACAAGGACAGAGACAGCATGCACAAGGCCTGCATAGGTCAGCATGGGTTTGAACTATGGCTTCTATTTTAATGTTCTTATGAGATTCCTGATTGTGAGGATGAGTGGGTCTCTGATTCTTGTGCACTGTCTTGAACTGTTTTCCCTCTGTTTGTTTATTTTGGCTAGTACCAATGTGTTATTTTTTGTTTTATCATTGTATCATATTAATTATACTATATCGTATTAATTATATTATATTATTAATTATGTTATAATCCCTTAGAAGTCTGGTGGTTTGTAACAAAAGACAGAAAGGGATTAGATGCAATGGGATGGGAAGTAGGAAGAAATGGGAGGGGTAAAGAGCTTGGAAATTGAAATCAGTATATATTAGGTCTGGGAAAAGTTTTATTTTCAGTAAAAGAAAAAATAGGGAAAAAAGTCTCACACTTAAAAAAATAATTACTGGTTTAGAATCACTTTAGGCATTCCAGGTTTAGTTAGTTAGTTAGTTAGTCAGTTACATGTTAAGTGCTTTAGTTTCCAACCAGTTCATGTATCCATCTGTCAACATAAAGAACAGTCCCACAGCAGTTGAATTGTAGACCATGATATATGACTTTCTTGCCATTCAGTGGATAAGTTGCAGTTGGTGAATTCATCTTATCCCAGAAGGTTCTGTATTGTTCTTATAAGCATAGCCACAATCTCCTCCCTAGTTCTTGCTGTGGCTGTAAAGCCACAAGGTACAATATCACCTACCTGCCTCTTTAAGGTATTTGGTCACATGGGCAGAGTGGTTGTTTTGAAGCCTGGGCTTTAATTTCAACATTCAAAGTCTATTGATGGTTGTATTTATATTTTACTGAAACAGTACATTTGAAATGTTACAGGTAACTAAATAACACCCTTCAGGTGAGATTTGTTTATATACTGGCAAAATTTAAAATGATATTTAGCAAAAAAAAATCGACTTTATCTGGATGAAATCATTTAGATAAATTTGCAAAAATAAATAGTAAATTTCAATATGTTTTCTGTTCAGCCATTTCTGTTGGGTACTTTGCTGAAAATGACTTTCAAGCTAAGTTTAGATTATTTTCTAAAGGCCTTTGCTGAGTGAGATAAAATATATCCACAACTTTTCATTAACTGAGGCATAAGCTTTAAATAGGGAAGACTTAATCATACACATAATTTGGTAATAAAGTTTTTCAGGATTAAGGATAGCTACTTTTAAATGTCACACTCAGCACAACATTTGTTCGTGTAAATTTAAGGGGAAAGTACTTTATCTAAAAATGTTTTACTTATTGCACAAACTTAAAGGTGAAATAAGTCAAATCTTCCACAGTCCTTGTTTCTCTGCACCATCACTCTCTAAACAARTTCCTGGCTCAGTTATCACATGTGGAGGTAAGTATCATGAAACTGGTCCAACACCCCCCTTCACACCACACTTCTCATCACTACCTTTTTTGCAACTTCTTCTGGTAAGACACCATGTCCACAGCTATCTATAATCATGGCTTCYATATCTTCATTTTCCATCCATCTTTCATCTTGAAGGGTTTTGCTCACTTACTTGTTTTGCATTTCTGTTTGTGGTTGTGCTCAGAGGTGAACATGGGACCTCCAATTTACTAAGCACAAAGTCTGTCATGATTATACTCCCTCCTACTAGAATCAGCTTTTGTTAACCTTCATCCCTTCACAAACCATTAGCATTGGCCTCGTCAAGCCATTGACACTTTTCCATCTTTGCTTATCATGATTTCTCTGGAGATTACAAATGGCTGACGGCTGATCTTTTCCATTAAAGCTTGTATTTTTGCCTGCAACAAATATGGGGTCATCTCTTATCCTTGGCTTCCATTGCTGGTGACCCTTAAACATCTGATTTTGAAACAGCCAAGTTCTTTGTATCAGTAAAGTTAGAAGTCCTTCATACCATGGACCCACATGGCATGTACCCAAATGGGAAGCAGTCCTGGAAATGTCATAGCTGCATGGGCAACAATCCTGGATATCCTGCACCTTCTTGGAAAACTGCCCTTTATCTTATATCCTAATGAATAGAAGTTCTATCACACATCATATGACATATTTTGATATTGTTCTTTTCTAGACATTTGCTGTCACAAACGTGGCTTCTGTTGACTCTCTTCTAATGATTTCCAAATATATACCTCTGTATCAAAGAATCTCTCTAACGCCCACACCTGTATATTCAGTTGTACACCCATTCTTTTCCTATGACTGTCACACACTCAAATAAGCCCTCTGCCCCCTTCTACAAGTCTTTATTTTTCAATCTTCTCCAACTCAGTAAGTGACATCACTGTCCCATGGGTTGGCCAAGTAGGATCCTTTATTCATTACATCCATTTATTTAGTGTCTAAATAAAAAAAATGTACATGAATATTGCATGTCTATTGAATCTTATGCCCCATTTCTAAAAGGGGTCAACTTCATTATAGGCATCTAAAAGAAGTATCTTTTATAGTCAACCACTTAGCTACCTTTTCTCATGCCTGTCATTGTCTTCTGAAGTTGGGGCTTATTTTCTATCAGTTCTCCTCAGGATGGAGAACAAATGTTAGCATGGAATATTTTTGCTTTCTATGTAATTCTGTTTGAAATGACTTTCTTCCTGTCGATATTTTAAGGATGTTGATTGTCTGTCTTCTTGCACCAATTGCACTCATTAGAAAACGGAGGTCACGTGACTCATTCTTCTCCTCCAAGCAACGAATCAATTGCCTCTTGCTTACATCAAGATTCTTCTCATTGTTTTTAAAATGTTTGATGATGAAGTTTCTAGTTCTCCCATTGTACTTTAAGTGCCTGGGTTTTCTGTATTTCTGACTGTCCTGGGATGAACTCACTCTGTAGAGCAAAGGTCTGTCTGCCTCTGCCTCCCAAGGACTGGAAATGAAAACACAAGCAGCAACACCTGACATTGGTTGGTTGTATTATTTAAGGCTGCAAAATTATGTCCTTCTCCCAATTGAGAAAATATTCAAGCATTATCTTGTCTACCCATTCCTCTCTAACATCACTTTCAGATTCAGAAACAYTTGTGGTAGAACTTTTTATGCTATGTTCAAGCTCTTAGAACACTTTGAGATAAATTCATCATTTTTTTCTGTGTTTTTAAAATGTGATGAATTAAGAGGTGTGTATGCCTCTGTGTGTGTGTGGGTGAG
>BDUI01005882.1:41545-53411 GCA_002335545.1 Apodemus speciosus
ATCTTCCACCAAAAGGAAGTACCCAAGAAAACCCTAGGTATGGCATTAGGTAACCATGTCAGCCTGGTCGGTCTGGAGATGACGTCATAAGAAACCAGTCACTCCATCAGGAGCAGAAATCCGACAGGTCCATCAATGGATTGCTACAGGATTTGTTGGCAAACATGTTACTAGTTGTGCTTTGTTCGCCCTRTCGGCGACGACAGAAAAGGTACGCACGAGCACTTGTATAAGAACTGAACAGAACTGTTTGGTGATCAACTACGTCTATGTTAATGGCAGCTTTTTAGAGCTACGCTCCTTATTTTTTTCAATTAAATAGAAGAATGGACCTTGAGCATTCATTTGCACACAGGGTTCAGAGTTGTCGAAAAGTGTGCTGGGTAGAGATAACACCAGGAATGAGTTTGTGACGTCTAGCAGAAGGGTTGTGCTGAGGTGCTGAGTATAGACCCTGCCTGCTCTACCCAGGGAGGCCTTACCAGCTTGCCATGCTGAGCCTTCTGTTATACATTTAACACAAAAGCTTTCTGTGGTGATAATCAAACCGTAAAATTAGCATGGTCGTTAGGTTCATTTTGCCTCAAGCACATGTGTTTGCCATCAAAWTCTGTAGGATTCCACTGGTGACCCTGTCTGATTTCTGCTCCTGGAGTGATGGGTTTCTTTTTTCTTTTTCTTTTTCTTCTTCTTTTTCTTCTTCTTTCTTTCTTTCCCTCCTTCCCTCCTTTCTTTATTTTTGTTCTCTCTCTCTCTCTTTCTTTGGAGGGGGGCATTTTCTTTATTACATTTTAAATGTTTTCCCCTTTCTAGGACTCCCCTCCGGAAGCCCCCTATCCCCTCTGCTTCTATGAGGGTGCTCACCCAATCACCTACCCACTCCAGTCCTCCCACCCTGTCATTCCCCTACACTGGGGTATGGAAGACCCTCAGGCCCAATAGCCTCTCCTCCCACTGATGTCCAACAAGGCCATCCTCTGCCACATATGTAGCTGGAGCCATGGGTCCCTCCATGTGTGTTATTTGGTTGGTGGTCTAGTCCCTGGTGGCTCGGGGAGGGAGGGTCTGGCCTATTGACACTGTTGCTCCCTCCATGGGGCTGCAAACCCTCTCAGCTCCTTCAGCCCCTTCTCCAACTCCTCCATCGGGGATCCTGCGTTCAAGCCAATGGTTGGCTGCGAGCATTCACTGCTGGGCGGTTTCTTAAGACATCATCTCTAGACTAAATAGGTTGGCATGGTTACCTAATATCTTATATCCAGATGAGGAAACTGGGGTTAGAGAAGGCAGGTGACTTAGCCCTGGCCTCAGCACCTTTACGTTTAAAAAGGAAGATTTGGGTCAAGTTTGGTCTTTCTTTGGAGTCCGAGGGTATCTACTTGGATCTGTCAAAAACAGCTTAGGACAGTTCCAAAGGGAGCCCCTTCTGGAAGGCATTTATCCTGGGGAGAGTCAGGTAAAGGATCCTTAGCTTTGAGGACCCACTCTATCCGAGATGCTACAGCCAGGACTCTGGGAGCTGGGAGAAAAACGTTGAATCCTGGTACAAGAGCAAACAAGTAGACTGGCACAGAGCATGCCTGAAACCCTGTCCTCTAGGGGGTGGAAGCAGGAGAACGAAGACCAAAGTCATCTTGGGCTTCTTCCTAAGTTCAAGGATGCCTTGGGCTACGCCAGACATCCTGTCTTCAAAACAAGGAGCTATCAAGATGGCAATCGGCTGACTGCTTGATCCTTCCTGTGCTCTCCTGTGGCTACTAGGGGATGTCATGACAAGGCCCATCACCGTTAAATGCTAAGAAGAGAGAGACATCTGTTGGAACTGGAATGATGGTGACTTATCAGAGAAAGCGCTTGCTGCAGAAGCTTGAGGATCTGAGTTCAAAACTCAGGAGTAAAACTGGGCCCTGGAGTGCATGCCCATCACCCCAGTGCTCTTAAGGCAGGGGATGAGAGAGGGCCATAGGGACCCCTGGATATGCAGTGAATGACAAAGCGAGCCCATCTCCATCAAGTTGGTAGGCGAGTAGCAACAACTGAGATTGTCCTCCCACTCAGATATGCTTGCAGAGCTGTGACACCAACTGCCTGTCTGCTGGCCACTGTCCTCAGCACTTCAAAACATAAAGATTTTTGTTTGTTTGTTTGTTTGTTTTTTTGTTTTTTTTTTTTTTCCGAGACAGGGTTTCTCTGTGTAGCCCTGGCCGTCCTGGAACTCACTTTGTAGACCAGGATGGCCTCGAACTCAGAAATCTACCTGCCCCTGCCTCCCAAGTGCTGGGATTAAAGGCGTGCGCCACCACCGCCCGGCTTCAAAACATCTTTTGATTCAGCACTGGCAATGACCTTGTCAAAGAGCTGCTAATGCCTGCCATTTGTGAAGGCAGGAAGACCTACAGGCAACAGCCAGTGGTGGAACTGAAGGTGGTGAATACAGGGGAGGACAAACAGAGGAAGCTAGGCTTTTAATACTGAATAGTTTAAGAAGACACAAATACTGGCTATTGTCATGGTTTGCATAGGCTTGGCTCAGGGAGTGGCACGATTAGAAGATGTGACCTTTGTTGAGTACAAGTGTCACCATGGGTGTGGGCCTTAAGACCCTCATCCTAGCTGCCTGGAAGCCAGTCTTCCTTGCAGCCTTCAGATGAAGGTGTAGAGCTCTCAGCTCCTCCTGCTTCATGCCTGCCTGGACGCTGCCATGTTCCCACCTTGAAGATAATGGACTGAATCTCTAAACCTGTAAGCCAGCCCCAATGAAATGTTGTCCTTGTAAGAGTTGCCTTAGTCATGATGTCTCTTCACAGCAGAAAAACTCTTAACTAAAACAGCCATTCAAACTCCTTCACGATTACATAAGGTGATTTGGGGTCAGCATGGGTTTTAGGCTTCAAGCAGACAGGCAAGACATCTAGCTTCTTCTACATTCCTTTGAAGGCCCTTCTTATGAAAATCTCAAAACCTGGCCGTCCCGGCTCAGGAGAAGCTGCTTGCTGTCTTAAGTTCAGACTTACTATGACACCTCCTTCTGCAGGAGTATTAAATGCAAACTTTATCTCTCCTCCTCAAGCCTCCTCGCAATCACTGATCTCTCCAGGGGAAAAAAAAAACTACAACTAAACAGTCTCATTAGGGGAGAAGCAGAGAGCACAGACCGAAGTCACCCCTGGAATTAACAGGCATGCTCTTCTCTCCACCCAGGGCCCTCCCCAAGGTGACCTTGCCAGTTAACTCTCCTATGCCATCCAGTGGCTCAGGGTCCCACCCTCAGACCCAGGAAATGCTTCAGACCTCRAGGGGATACATTATAATTGTGAACTAACTCCATATAAATAAGGAACAACCCAGGACAAAGTGTAAATTCCCATTCTCCCGCCTGCCCTACGAGGTGATGACCAGGACTGGACAGGGAAAGAGAGGGTTCCTCCCATGACTCCGGAAGCCCTCAGGCCAGCTTAGGAACACACTGTCCATGACTACAGCCCAGGGCTCGGGTAACCCTGACCGCTGTAGACAATACCACAGGGCCCCGGCCTCTACTATCTTTTGTCCCCATCACGTTTTCCCTAATAGATGATCCCACTGATTCCCATTGGCAGCCCTTTGTACCGTAATGAACAGGATGCGGGCTGATGAATGCAGCCACCACGCAGAAAACGTCAGTTCTTTCATTAAGCAAACCTCCCCAGGTTCATTGTATTGAACCAGGGTTTAGGCTATTACGCTGACACATGACAGAACCAATTCTAGTCACATTGTAAGTGCCTATTCATGTTTGGCAAATTCCACTTTCCGCACATACGCACATTTAGAATTGGACACTGGCTGCCTGCAACTTTTTTCCCCCTCTTGAAATCTATTTTCCTATTTTTAACTGCTAATAATTAAGAGAAATCCTGCTTTAAACAGAGTCTCAATGAACCTAATTCAGCGGGGACATAATGGATCGCCACACTGGGTTTCTTTTCGGACTGCTCTGCAGGCTGGCTCCTCACGGACGCTCGGATATTGACAGACGATGGGCCATTTGYAGAAGGGAACATAATAAAATATTTGCACCCGGGGTTCTGACACTGCCGGCTCTCCTTTCTGTTCACCGTTTAAAAACATTTTTTCAAGCTTGGATTCCCTGCTTGTGAAAACGGAGGGGACTAAAGCCGTCGCTCTGAAGGGAAGACTGAAGGAGCGTGCCTGACCAAGGCACAGCTCAGTTCGGAGCACCAGGACAATGAGCACTGACGGCTCTTCTACCCATCATTTCTTACGGGAGTGGTCCTCTCCGTAAGCATGTGTTGGGTGTGTACCTGGCATCGGCTCAAGCTGGGGACCGGGATTTGGGCAAGAGGCTAGGGGATTTATGTTTCAGTGGCTTCACGTTGTGGCTGCTGACTCTCACTCCTTCACCTACTACCCTGACTTCCAACACAGCGGCTGCTTCCTCTTTTTTTGCACAGGTCAAAAGTTTCAGCTCCAGAGTCTTTGCGCTTACTCTACCTAAAGTTCTGTTGGTATTCACTGAGATATTTGCAAGATGTCATTTTGGGGGATGTGGTTCAGTTGTCCCCTCAAAACCCATCTTGCACAGCACAGACTTATCTACAGAAATGAAAGATATTAGTGACTGGTAGAAGCAGAGTGTGATGGTTTGTATATGCTTGGCCCAGGAAGTGGCACTATTAGGGGGTGTGGCCTTGTCGGAGTAGGTGTGTCACTGTGGGCGTGGGCTTAGGACCCTCATCCTAGGGGCCTAGAAGTCAGTATTCTGCTAGCAGCCTTCAGATGAAGATGTAGAACTCAGTTCTGCCTGCATCATGCCTGCCTGGACGCTGCCGTGCTCCCACCTTGATGAWAATGGACTGAATCTCTGAACCTGTAAGCCAGCCCAAGTTAAATGTTGTCCCTTATAAGACTTGCCTCGGTCATGGTGTCTGTTCACAGCAGTAAAACCCGAATTAAGACACAGAGTGACTGCTAAAAGGGAAAGGGTTTCCATTGGGGGAGGGGGRATAATACTGTGGGACATAGTAGGGATGACTGTGACCTTTGTGACCTTAGCGTCACTCTGACATCCATGTTATTCCATGTGCAGACAAGAGGCGGCGGCGTGAGATTCAACCTTCACTGATGAGATGGGTCTTACTCATGTGCCGCTGGACTCTCCACCCTAAAGCTGGGGAGAGGTTCTGTTGTCTCTGAGGCACCCCGTTCTAATCGTCTACAAACACCCAAGATAACCGCTGTCCAGAAGCCCCTCCATGATGTACGTACACCCCAAATGCCGAGCGCACACCACCTTGTCCTCCTGCAGCTCCTTCATGTCTCATCTCACTCAACTCAGATTTATTACAGGATTGCCCATAAGCCTGCCTCTGGGGGAAAAGATAAAAGTARGAAACACCTTGCCGGAAGGACTGGCCAAAGGTAAATCATAAACCGTTGATAAGGAATAGAACAAATCCAGACAAACGGCTGCTCCACCCCACTCTGTATTAAGCGGATAATGTCACACAGAAAATCAATGTGCCAATACTGAAAAGGGGGTTGGTGGTGGCAAGACTTGGGGATCAGACGTCACATTGTTCCAAAGTGACRGAGAACCCCCAATACATGAGAGCTACATAAATTTTAAAGACAGACGGCAGATTCCCRATGTACTGGGCCTGCCTGTCATTTCAACTCCCTTTGTACTGGGTGCTAACTCCTGGGGTGGGGGTGGAGCCCGTGTCACAGGGATTTTTCTATGGGAAGGGTAGAGAGGAGACTGCGGTGGCATTTTAGATGATAAGTTGGCAATTCATGTTAAACAGATTATTTCAAAATTGGACATTTAAAAAATATTTTATTTTTAATTATTGTGTGTGTGTGTGTGTGTGTGTGTGTGTGTGTGTGTGTGTGTATCTGTGTAAAGGTATGTGCAGGTGAGTGCAGGTATCCCCAGAGGCCAGAAGAGGGTGTTTAATCCCCTGGAGATGGAGTTGTCTGATGTGGGAGCAAAGCTATGAATTGAGCCCAGATCTCTGCAAAAGCAGCAAGAGCTCTTGGCGTCCTCAAAAGATGTAATTTTTTTTTTTTTTTGCAACACCACTACTGCTAGAAAAGCTCCCTTCTGATGGCATCACTCAAGTGGAGATCATATACGCGCAGGGACTCTCATTTCCCAGTTACGTTGGGAAATGGGTTTAGGAGGAAGAAGAGACGCTGGAGTACCAGCTTCCTGTACGAACTTCACACACATCCCTTAAAAGTCATGTATACCTCAGAGTGTGCATTTTGGAGTCTAAGACACACAAAGACGCCGACATTGTGGCTCACACTCACAAGCCCAGAACTCAGGGGCCTGTGGCAGGAATGCCCTGAGCTACACTGCAGCCCTTACCAATAAACCCAAAAGAAAAAGGAGAAGAAAACCAAGCAACACGCACATATGAGYGGGTTTACACATACACATGTGGGTTGGGGTGGGGAGGGAAGGAAGAGACGAAGTCCACAGGGACCGTGGAAATCAAACCGCGTCACCTTGGTGAGGTCTAAGTTCGAAGCTTCGAATCATAGCTTTGTTTACTCTTACTTGGTGATAATTGTTCACGGCAGAAYGTATCAGAAAATTCTATAATGGGAACCACAGCCAGGAAATAGTAAATAATTAATCACCTCCCTCCCTGCCTCTTGCATCTCTGTTGATATAAATGGCCGTATAATTCCAAACCCAATTATCACTACTTAGACATTCCATTTTGTAGTTAAAATCCCGCAAAATTAAAGCGCATCAATTGTTAATGGCAATAGACCAGACAAGGGATTAAAGATTATTTTAATGTTTATTTCCTGTCAAGACATTTTTTGGCAGGAAACACCACAGACAAAAGGCTGCACGCTCAGATGAGATTCATATATTTAAATCTTCTAACTTCTAAAAACATTATGGATATAATTACTTGTTTAATTTACTTGTTCCCCTAAGATACAGGCTGAGGAGACTGAGCCAACTTTATGATGAAAAGTTCTGAGACAAGCAAGGCGTGGCTCTATGGCTTTATAAGCTGCTTTAGAGAAGCAACCAAGGAGAATTCAGTTTCCGTTCCTACCCTGCTGACGAGGAGGGGCAGGGTGGGCAGCAAAGGCAGAGAGAAGGGAGAGGGAAGTCTTCGAGTTCGAGGTTCCCCTCTGTCACCTGGGACACAGGTCAATCGTGGCCTCTGCTTGGGGCTCAGTTCCCTTGTATAAAATAAAAGTCAGGAAAGGACGCTGTGCAGAGCAACCTAGCCAAAAACAGTACATGAAAAGATTGTGGGAAGACCTGGGAAAAGCCACATAAGTACAGCGAGATGACTTACAACTTGTGACATCGTGTGCACGCATTCTGACATAGTGGCCCTTACCTGTAACATGTGAGCGTGTCAACAGGAATGCCTTATACAYGACAATCCATCCCTTTCAATGATCAATAACATACACATATGTGTGATGTCTCAAAAATCCCTCCCCCTCCCCATGCACCCACCCCACCTCCCCCAAGAAGACTGCACGGTGACAATATATAGAGAACTTTGGGATCCAGTTTAAGAAGCATTGATCTGTCAGGTGTGGTAACTCAGATCTGGAATCCCGGCACGTAAGAGGTTGAGGCAGGAGGATTACCCCCTGCAAGTTTAAGGTGAGCCTGGGGTGGATAGTGAGACCTTGTCTTAAACAAAACAAAGCAAAACAGAAACATTGATCGGTTTGCAAAAACCAAGACCATAGTACAAGTAAGTTCCTCACGATTGACATCTGTGCTAAGAAAGGGCACGGAGGCTGGAAGACTGCCTCAGCACACAACATGTGTAGCCTCTCAGAGGGCCAGGGTTCAATTCTCAGCATTTGTGTGTCCTGTCCACTCATAGCCATCTGTAACTCTAATCTAGGTATTCAATGCCTCCTCAGGCACTGTGTGCCTGTGTGTACAATATACATGCAGGCAAAACAACGCACACACATAAAATAAATAGGACTAAAAACTTCTATAAAAAGAAAGGATATAAAATTGATGTTTTTATTACATATTGGATTATATACACATTCAGCAAAAGAGAGGTGACAGGTGGGTAGATAACTATGCTGATGACAGATAAATAGACGTATGTAGGATAGGTGATTGATAAACAGAAGATAATAGATGGTTACATAGATAGATNGACAATCCATCCCTTTCAATGATCAATAACATACACATATGTGTGATGTCTCAAAAATCCCTCCCCCTCCCCATGCACCCACCCCACCTCCCCCAAGAAGACTGCACGGTGACAATATATAGAGAACTTTGGGATCCAGTTTAAGAAGCATTGATCTGTCAGGTGTGGTAACTCAGATCTGGAATCCCGGCACGTAAGAGGTTGAGGCAGGAGGATTACCCCCTGCAAGTTTAAGGTGAGCCTGGGGTGGATAGTGAGACCTTGTCTTAAACAAAACAAAGCAAAACAGAAACATTGATCGGTTTGCAAAAACCAAGACCATAGTACAAGTAAGTTCCTCACGATTGACATCTGTGCTAAGAAAGGGCACGGAGGCTGGAAGACTGCCTCAGCACACAACATGTGTAGCCTCTCAGAGGGCCAGGGTTCAATTCTCAGCATTTGTGTGTCCTGTCCACTCATAGCCATCTGTAACTCTAATCTAGGTATTCAATGCCTCCTCAGGCACTGTGTGCCTGTGTGTACAATATACATGCAGGCAAAACAACGCACACACATAAAATAAATAGGACTAAAAACTTCTATAAAAAGAAAGGATATAAAATTGATGTTTTTATTACATATTGGATTATATACACATTCAGCAAAAGAGAGGTGACAGGTGGGTAGATAACTATGCTGATGACAGATAAATAGACGTATGTAGGATAGGTGATTGATAAACAGAAGATAATAGATGGTTACATAGATAGATAGATCGATTGATCGATCGATCAATCGATCGATTGATAGATAGAATAATTCTACTGTGCACCTAGAGTCACTATTTAAAACATTGAGAATCAGAATTGGAATGAGTCTGGGCCCTTTTCCAAAGTGTTTATTGTTTATCTGTTTCATTAGAACATAAAAACTTCACTGGAATATAAAAGAAATTTCATTAGTGTATAAAAACCACATAGGAAGAGACAGCCTCGGCCTTGTTCAATGGCGTCTTGTTCAAATTTCACATCAAACTTGATACATACTAGGTCCGTGATAAGCATCTTGGCATGTTTTATTTTCACAAAGGGATTTATGCTGTGCGGTTCCTGCTGTTTGTGCATTAACAGCAAAAGCCATACAATCCATTGGGGTTGGAAAGCTTATCTACATCAAGAGCCCAGGTGAGGGGCCAGGCCATTGGGATCTGCAGGGACATTATAAGCCCTGAGTATGTCATGTCATTACTCAGGACCTGAGRGGGCTGAGGGACAGCATGTGGGTCCAAGCAGCAGAAGCATTACTTAGAAGTTTCTTGGWTTGAGGAGATGGTTCAGCCCACGAAGGGCTTTTCCGCACCGGCATGAGGACTCATTAAAAAGTCAGTGTGATGATATGTATTTGTAATCCCAGTGCTGGGGAGGTAGAGAYAGGAGGAACCTTGTGGCTGCTGGCCAGACAACCTAGCCTAACCAGTGACCTCAGGCCACACTAAGAGACTTCGTCTCAAAAGACAGGTTAGGCACTTCTTAAAAACCAAAACTAGAGACCATCCTCTGGCCTACACACACAGGCATCCACTACCCCCCAAGACACACACACACACAAACACACACACATTTACATGCAGAGACACGCATACAAACAGTCACACACACATGCACATACACACACACACACACACACACACACACACACTCAGAAAGGCTGTCCTCTTCAAACAACAGCTACAATTCAAAGTCAAGTCCAAGCAGCTTATCTGTAAGCCCTGGACCCCAGAGGCAAGGAGGTCAGGGCTAGAACTGTATCAGGATCTCCATAACGCTACCTCGAGCCTAGGTGCCTTCACTCGGTGCATGGTCCCCGTCAGTGCTGGCTCCACCTCAGGCTGAAAGGTGATTGGATTTGTGCATCAGAGGGCCCCAATGAGTCCAGCCTGAGCCAACAACTAGAGGAAGCAGAAAGCCCTTCTCCATCTAGGGGGAGGTGGAGATACACWCAGAGACATACATACACACGGACAGACACACAGACACAGACACACATATACAAATAGACATGCACATGCTCAGAGAGGGTATCCTCTCTGAACCCTCCACATTTACTGGTCAGTTATGGGTCWTGAGTCTACTGCATAGTCAACCCACTGGCTGGCATACAAGGTTTGCAGATAGGTTATCTAGAGTCACCCATCATAATTGCTAAGCCAGTTCAGTACAGCAGTGTTCCGCTCTGATCCYAGTATTAGGAGACTGAGGCTAGAAGATGGAAAGTTCGAGGCCAGCCTGGGCTACATAGTAGGTTCAAAAGAAGCTTCAGCTACATAGCAGGAGAGACTGTATCAAAGGAAATGCTTAAGATAAAACCAGTAATAAACAGCCTCAATTAATTTTTAAAAATTCAGTATTCAGACTGTAAACACCATAACTATAAAAAAATAGAGAATGGTTCAATAAAACACAATTCTTCCATATGGTACCATCTTAAGAGTCATTAAAACACTTTCCAAGAAGTGTTTAATGATTCAAACATTTTTTATATGATAGATAGTTTATGAACTCAGCTTGCCAAATGCTAGCATTCAGGAGAAAAGAATATACAGATAGCAAGAGGATTTATCTCAGAGTAATGAAATTGACGGAACACTTAAATTTYCCTCTGCCTGAGTTTCTAAATTCTTCTACTTCTCATTTTTGTACCATGCATGCTATTTACTACCAAAATCAAAACCATGAAATTTGATTTTTCAAAGTAACAAGGGATGTGTGAATGCAAGAATCTAACCAGGGTCTAAAGAATGGCTTAGCTTAAAATACTTAGCTTGTAAACAGGAAGACTTGAGGTCTCTCTTCGGAACCGACATAAAAGTGCCAGTGTGCTGTGATCCCAGTGCTGAAGAGGTAGAGACCCGTGGACCCTGAGRTACACAGGCCAGGCAGTCTAGCCTTATTGGTGGGCATCAGGCCAATGACAGACCCTGCCTCAAAGGCTGCACCTGAGGGTGCCTGGTTTGCACAGGCACTCACACAAGCATTTACAATGAAATCCTGCYRGGGATAAAGGAGGCTAAATCAGGGGCAGGGAAGATGGCGCTTGGTGCTCTTTCAGGGGATGTGACTTCAGTTTCCAGTACCCATGTTAAGAGGCTTGGAACCAACTCGAACTCCAGCTCTGGAGGATCTGAAAGCCTTGTCTGGCCTCTGTGGGCACTTGCACTCACATGCATTTCACACACACACACACACACACACACACACACAAATGCGCACACACACTTCTATAGCCATACATACACACCCCTATAGAACACACACCTATAGACACGCATATACAGCTCTATACACACATATCTAGACACACACCCCTACACACTTAAACACCTAGAGTCATACACACACCCCAATACACAGTAACCCTATAGACATACAATACACCCCTATACACACACATCCCTACACAATGCATAGGCACACAGACTCATACACACACACACACACACACACACACACACACCTACACACACTTAGAAAGAATGAATGTCTAAAAAGAAAGGAGAGTGTCAGTCAAATCAGATCCTGCGCCGGGTCTAATCAAATAATTTACTGAGGTCATTAGTAGGTTAGGAACTGCACAATGCTATATAAACAGATGTATGCATCAAAAGAATTCTTGCTTACCTACTAACTTATTACAGAGGAGTCGGAGTCTGG
>BDUI01005883.1:27988-38036 GCA_002335545.1 Apodemus speciosus
AAAAAAGATTCGATTTTTTCCAGACTATTATCACGCTGTATGGAGATATATAGATGTGCAATCAAATTTCTCCCACTGCACGCATGTGGTGGAGGACATGGCGTCGGCACTCTGGTGGCGTGCTTGACTACATTTTTTTATGTTAGGTTTTACTTATCGTGGAGGTCACCTGACTTTCAGGGGTGCATGGTGCCCATTGGATGTCAAGTCTGCCCTTTTACCTGAGCTCCGGGGATTGAACTCAGGCCATCAGGCTGGAGAAGCGGCTTTACTGCTGAGCCATCCTGCCAACCCTATAGTGCTACATTCTAGGAATAATGCCGTTTAAGCTCTTTTTCCGTGTGTGTGTGTGTGTGTGTGTGTGTGTGTGTGTGTGTGTGTACACGCATGCACATGTGCATATCTGTGCACATGTGTGCACACTACCATTTGTTGATTGATGCCTCATCATATTAGTTTATCACACCCCCCCCTCCTGCCAGGCAGGAACTTGGAGCAGAGGCCTGGCAGGGCGGTACTATATTTTAAACATGTCCCGAAACATCTAACTCTAAGTGCTATTTCCTTCTAAACAAGGTAGATTTAAAAGCCTTAGGTATGCCAGGTCCGCTCAATGACCAGGATGTCTGCCGAGAGGCACATCCACCATGTAGGTCCTCATATGCAAGATGTACGAACACGGGGATTAGACATTTTCCTCTGACACTATTCCATCCAAAAGAGGAGCAGAGCATTGCATTTATCATTGTATTCTCTGGACAGAAGAGACTGCGCATCTGGACRGGATGGTCGAGGTGATGGTTCGCTTGCTTGTCTGTCAACCAGAGCATCGTCCCACAGGCCAGCTTCCGGCTGCGAGCTTTCCACACCCCTATCTCCTCTTGCTGTCCAGATACTTCGGTRTCTAGAGCTCTGGGACACACTCAAATCACAGTACGATTTTTGGGTCTCACACTTTCCTGACCCAATGCCAAGTAGGCAGCACATACTTCCCGAAAGCAGTTCTTTTTTTTTTTTCCCAAAGAAACACCCAGAAGAAGCTGTGAACCAGCACAGCCCCTAAGCACACTGTCAATCACCAAACTGCACACCAGAGGAAGCGTTACAAAGAGGAGAGTCTGAACTCAACAGTGGTCTTGACCAACCGCAAAGAAATGTTTACACACTCATTTCTTTGAGACGGCCTTACTATGTAGAACAGGCTGACCTGGCACTTCGAACAAGAACCATCACACCAGGTCTGCAAATTTTACAGACACATAACCCTACATGATTTCTTATCTATAAACATTTTAGCAGATCCATTGTTTTTTATGAGTTCTATTCATTTGTTTATTTTTCCACCCCGGTTAATATACAGAATGGACAAGCCTCAGAGAGTTAATAATTACAAGCTGACAGTTTATCAGCAATGCCACTGTATTGCCTTTAAATAGTAAAAGCCTAGAAGAAGGATGACTCATCATACCAGGCTTGCAAATTTCACAAATATACAGCCCTGGAAAGGCTTTGCTGGGTCCCTTCCCAGAATTTGGACTAAGCCATGCAGGAAATGTCCTTGACACATCATTAGCCTTGCAAGAAAGTTTCGTATTTAACTTTAACTTGATCTGTTTTTATTTACTGTGTGTGTCATCAGGATTTGAACTCAGGCTGTGGAGCTGCATCCCACATAAACGGCTTGACTGTTTAAAATGGAAAAATGAAGGTGGGATGTGAACCGAAAAGAGATAGCTTAGCGGCCCTCGCTGCATGGTCATGAAGCCCAGAGCTCAGATCCAGCAGCCCTGTAACACACGCTAATATACACATAGAGAAACAAATGGATGTGTCTTTATAAATCAAATGGAAGGGTTACTTGATTGTGTATGTATATGTATTAATGTATAAACACATACAAGCACACACTTATAGGTAGTCTATAGAAATTACAGCCATGTATTCTTTATTATGATCTTACTTGACTGGATTGTCCTCTTAGGATTAATGTGTTAAATTTAATCCCCATCCATAAGGAATTAAAAGAATGGAAAATCGATCTGATGATGGCATTGAGATAAAGCCCTCAGAATGTGATTAGGACTTGACAAGGCACAGGGAGTTACCTTCATGTTGGGTGCATAAAAACAAAGGTCAGAAGAGTCTCAGACAAACATGCACAGGTCATCTCTAACCAGGCACATCTCTAACCAGGGACCACCCCAGGCCTCTGTCAGCAAGAAGGCTATCACCAGATGCTGCCACTCAATGCTGGAACTCCAGAACCGTGAGCCAAAATAAACCTGTTTGCTTATTTCTTTTAAAGATTTCGTGTTACTTTCATTTTGTGTGCTCATGTGTCTGTGTCTCTGTGGGGATATGCACACGAGTACAGTAGCCTCAGAAACTAAAGGTGATGGAGACTTCTCCGGAGCTGGAGTTACAAGTGATTCTGAATCACCCAGGAAGGGTGAGTGCCGCACCCTTCCAGAGCAGCACATGCCATCTCGGAGCCACTGAGCCATCTCTCCAGACCCTAAATCAACTTCCTTTATAACTCACCTAGCCTATGACCTGTGACATTATGTTACTAGGAACAGAAAGTAGACTGACAGATTTGCAAAACATATCTACAAAGATACTGAAAAACATGGCAAAAATAATAAGACGGGATGGTAGTCAGATGCCAAAATATGAACTTGTGTTATGCCAAATGATGGCTTTCTCCATCCACCAAGCTGCTCCATCTGTGCCCTGTACTTAGCATCAAGAATGTCAGTAATCACTGTTCTTGTCCTCTTTTCTTAAGTATCCCCTTTCCCTAGGTTTTTGCTGTTGCCCTAGAATTTGCTAATAAGACTTCAGCTTTTCATCATTAATTATCTAAGGCCACATTGTTTTTTCATATTAAACAGACAAATCATGGCTTGCCAAAGACTACAAATTTGCTAAAACATTTATACATTAAGAAGATTAAGACATCATCTAGGACTGGCAAGATAATTCAGGAGTAAATGTGTGGTCTGCCAACTCAGAAGACCTGGGTTTGAGACCCAGGATCCACATGGTGCAAGAAGAGAAGCAATTCCTGTAAGTTATCCTCTGATCACTACATGAACACATACATACATACACACACATATACATACATATACATGTACACACATAGGCCACGTGTGCACATGCACAAGCACACACACAGCACATGTATGTACACATGCACGCATATATATACACATACAAATACACACACACATGCACGTATAACACATGTATGCACAACCTGAAAAGTTCTAGAAAGAACTTAACTATTTCCCAAAACTATAAACATCACAGTTGTTTCAATTGTTCATTCACTAACTTGGCAAATATTTGCTGTGTGTAATAGAATCTTGCACCTTGATGAACCAGATAACAATTATTCAAATAATGAAGCTAATAAACATTACAATGGGAAGCTGTGATCAGAGCATTGAAGGGAATCGAAGGGAAGATAAAATAGTGGGAAACCTGACAGTTTGTGTTTACAGGGGTGGGAAGGAGGAAGACACGGAAGCCCTCCCAGAGAAAATTGTGCCTGTTTGGAATATGAGTTATTATCCACATGGGGAAAAAAGAAAAAGAGAAAGAGAAGTGTTGCAAACTGACAGTTGGTATGGCTTCAGTGTGCTATTTCAAGAATTAAAAACTTAAGGTCCAAATTCACGTGTTAATGGGAGATGAGACTATCAGCAAGTGATTGGGGTCAGAGTAGTAGTCCTCCTCAGGAATGAGTTGATGGGTTGCCCAGGAGTTGCTTTATCATAAAAGCAAATTCTCTCTAGCTTGTCACCCTATCTCAACATGTTATGAATGTATTATAACACCATGCAACATATGTGATATATTACAATATTATGTTATAATACAACACGAGGACATTCACCAAATACTAGCATCATGATATTGAACTCTTCAGCCTCTAGGATCCTGAGCTGAATAAATCTCCATTTTCAAAGAGTTATTAATTGATAATTGTTTTTTTTATGGGAGGCTCTCAGTGTATTGCCCAAGCTATTCTCAAACTCCTGAGGCATCCTCCTGCCTCAGATTCCCAAATAGTTACAACTATGAGGAAACCACCATGTCCAGCCCTGGTCTAATTCATTTATGTGTGTTGTTTTTAATAATGTGCATGTTAGCCCAGTGCCATCAGAAGATGGCAGAGCCCTTGAAGCTGACCGGATGGATATACAGGTGGTTGTGAGTCGCCTGATGTGGGTGTTGAGAATATATCTTTGGTCCTCTGCTAGAGCAACAAGTGCTTTTAACCACTGTTTTGTGGGTGCTTGTTTGTTTGTTCATGAGAGGATCTCACTATTTAGACTCTGTCTCCAGAGTCCTCAAATGAAATGCCCACACCACGACATCCAGCAAGGGCTCCATCCTTACACATTACCCAGTCTCTAGTGTTCTGCTGCATCCATAGGAAATGGACTGAGATGGGGGCAGAGGGTGAGAATGTCTTGGAAGCAAGAAGCACCACTATTCAAAGGACTACGGAAAGGTGTGTGGTTGGAACAGAGAGAGCAGAGAGGGGCCCCACACAGGAGGAAACTATAAGTTAGGCAGGTCAGATCATGCCAGGGTTGGGGAGAGAAGTGATTACAGACTTTGAAACAAAAAGGAATGTGGTCACTTTAAAGTCCTGAAAAAATTCTTCTTGAGGTAGTAATGAGAGGCTAAGGTCGGGAACAGTGTTATATTTTTGTCATTTTTATCACTTCGACTTCTGAACCATGTCAATGTTTTAACAGTCGTAAAATAACAATGAATATATTTTATCCCATAAAGGGACTATGAACTAAAACAAATGAACCTTATTCCATTTCAAAAAGATAACATAAGCGCAAGGGGGGGGGGGTGAAGGCACAGCGAGGAGACTCAAGCAGGTCCTGAACACAGTATTTTGACACCATGCCTTCCTTCTGAAGACAGCGGACTGTGATTAAATATGGAATAAGCGGCTTTTAGTATTTATTGTGAATGAGCAAGAGAAATAAAGAAGAAAAGGATGAATGTGCACGCTCACCCTGGGAACTCCTAGAAGTAATCCTACCCAGTAGCAATGAGAACCTGTCAAAGTTTGGGCTTCTAAATGGAGTTTCCAGTAACGTGAGCCAAGTTCTTGGAGCAGTGGCCCACTGCAGCCAGAATTTAGAAGGATTAGATGAACCTGGAACTTCTTATTGAGTCAGTGTCAGGAAGTGACTCACAAACAACTCGGTCATCAAAGGAATACAGAAGCCAGCTTGCGAAGGTAATATGTGGCCAAATATGGATATATGCTCAGAAGTAAAAAGTATTAACTACAGACACACTGAAGGAAATAAGACATGAGTTCATATTGAGAGAGAAAGCATATGAAATAGAGTTAAAAGGAAGAAAGCCGAGAACAGAGGTGGGGGAGGGGCAGAGGAAAGCTTTCATAGGAAGATATAACTTGTACAACCATCATCGCCAATAGATCTAGTGAAAACGTGATAATTAGAACTCTAAGTAGTTCTCCCTATACTAGAGGACCTTCCCAGAAAAATAGTTGTAAATCAAAGGATAAAATGTTACAATTCTGTAATAGCATACATACTTACTAGGTACTGTTCTTGTGGCTATGACAAAATAGATCAAATCAACTGAATGATAGAGAGGTTTAGTTTGGCTCAGGGTTTAGAGCAATGAGAGTCATCACAAGGGATTGTGGGACAGCTGGGAGACTGGAAGGTGAGGTACAACCCTCCATTACACAAGAGGAARACAGGTCACACTGTATCCGCAGTCAGGAGACAGAGACGGACCTGCTGCTCCTCCTCTCAGGACTCCTTTGTATTTTGTTTTGTTTGTATATTTGAGATCTCTTGCTCAGCATGCATAAGATACCGGGCTTTGTCTGTAGCACACGGGAGGGAGAGGGAAGAAGATCCGGTGGGGGCAACGGTGTGGGTGGAGGCCCTGGGAGAGATAGCAAGAGCCAGCGCTGGTTCTTAGTTCCCTTGGTCACATTTTGTAGTTGTTGCTCTTTTAATGCTCGCCGGCATTATTATCAGGCTTTGAGGCATCATTTCATTATCTGCAGCTTGTCATCAAAATGCGAGAGCTGAAGCTGGAGAGATGATGCTGGAGAGAGCTGAAGCTGGAGAGATGAGCATCCTGTYCATGCCGAGGACCGAGGTTTAGCTCCCAGCATCCACACGAGGCGGCTCATGACCACCTGTACCGCTAACTGCAAAGGATCTGATGACTCCCCAGTTACCTGCACTTCCGTGCAAATGCCCACACAGGGACACACATGCATACACATAATAAAAATAATTATTTTTAAAAGGAAAGGCTGTCGATACAGTAGTAGATCTTTTTTTCTTTTTTCCTAGCATGGGTGAGCCCCTGGGTTTGAACCTCAGCACCAAAATAAACAAACAAATAAATTAACAAGCGAGCAACTAAACGTAGTAATCAGAATGTTGATCAGAATGTCAGTTAATAGACTGGCAGCTTGACAAAAGGCTGCCACGGGTTTGACGGGTTTGGTCGTCCGCTCTGTTGGTCGCTCCTGATGCTTCTCAGCTCATCCTGGGCTCCACTTTCTCAGGCCTGATTAGTCGCTGCCTCAGGAACTGAAGAGCTTTACTACTTAAAGAGAAATTAGAATATGACCTGTGCAAGGATATGAAGTAACTTGAAAAGCACCAAAGAATCAAAACGGAGGATAAATCCCAAGAAGAGGCACTTGACAAGCTTTTAGAAACTTGAAAGGAGCCAACTTAAACCGTGAGACAGGAGAGGCGATTTTGATCCTCCAGCTGGGAGTCGAGAAGGAGGAATATTAAACGTCCAAAGCCTCACTTTTCGTTCTTCTCATCTACCTGAAACGAGCAAAATCGACATTAAGTGGATGCCGCCGACAGGAAGGACTTCGCCAGGAAACTCCGCGAGGCCGAGRCTGTTACTCTTACGGCTCTGCTTGCCGGCTCGTCTCCGCCATCTTTGATTAATCTCCTGTAATTCCCATACTCCTCTCTGCTAAGCGGTATGACCYAAATACCTCAACTGCTACTGCTTTCTGAAGTGGGGCATAATGTTGCATATTCCAAGATGACAAAATGAGGTGCCAGGACCCAGCAGATGTTCTGCACAGGTGGTTTTAATCCCAAAACAATTACCACCGCACACAAAACCGAACTAGCTACTCTTATAGACCATCCCACAGGCTCTGTGATTCCCATGCAGTTCYAGAAGGAACAGGCTTGCTTCTTCCCTTTGATTCTCTCGTCTTCCTACACAGACTTAATGAAGACATCTGCCTGACAATAGTCAGCTTGTCAGATGAGACAAGAGGCAACCAAATCTGCCTTGTCATCTGCAAAAAAAAAAAAAAAAGAATCCGCAGAAAAGTTGTCAGGAATACAGCGGCTTGATCTCGCCCTCAGCCCATCCCGGCTAATTATAAAAATAATGGATGGCAAATGGTTTTTACAATTCTCTTAATTTTGACATTCCCTCCTGAAAAACAAAAGAATCCTTATTACTACTGAAACCCGTGAGCAGCATGCATAAAATGGACTTGATAGGGAGGGAAATTGCTTAAGAGAGGATAATTAAAATATGGGGCCTTTTCACCCATCTGAATGATTGATCCAGTAAGCAGAAAATTCTGTGTGATAGAGGGGAGGCTGGGGTGGGGGTGTTAAACATTGAGAAAACAGAGAGGAGGGTCCCCTAAAAGATCTGCAACGCAGTTTGCAGGGGCTCCACAATGTCCCATGCACACAGATGTCACCCCTTGTGTGTTCCTTGTTCAGGTCTCTTGTCTTTTTCTCCTCTCCTCTCTCTCCTTCTCTACATCTCAAGAGCAAATCAATAGATAGATAATAGATAGATGGATAGATAGATACATGGGTGATAAATAGATGAATAGATTAGTGATAGATAGATAGATAGATAGGTGAATCGATTTGTAATAGATATAGATCTCTATATATCTATAGACATATAGATAATGTAAAGACAATGAGAAAACAAAGAGATAATCTCTTATGCCCTCTTTATTGTATATCTCATCATAAATTCTTATTGGTTAGCATATTATTTAGATAATTCTCATGATAAGTACCAGATGGGCATCATTTGAAGGACGGCTGCATTCGTGCATTTGTGACATTCCCCTTAGATTCTGCTACACTGTGCTATTTTAACAAAGAAGCAACTCAATCCAGGACACCAGCTCCTTAGTGAATGTGAATCTTTATCGTGGCTTCAGTAGCTCGCTGCTGTACACACTCATGGGAAAGCACAGTTGCCTTGAGGAATATTAGTGTCTCTGCTCTATCTCCTTTTTCTGTTAGACCTGAGTCAGAGGCGTGACTTAAATTCACCCAACCAGGTTCTTGCTCCAGAGACTATGAATACTCAGTGAGTGACGCAAAATTAAGAGAACTTGTGGAGGCAGTTTCCATGGCAACTGAGACAAGAGGTGCACTAAGTATTTTTGGTCGAGGGATGGTTGCCATTTCTCCTCATTCTTGGGCCACTAAATCCTCCATTGTTTCCAAGACTTCTCCTCAGGGGCCCCCCAGCCCGCCATCCCATCATTCCGAAACACCATCCCCATTTCCAACATGCCAATGGTCAGTCTTCAATGCAAGGCACCAGTGATCAGTTTCTATTGATGCCGGTTGCAAACCTCTTTACGAAAGTAGCTGTCTGAAAGATAATTTGCAACTGTTCTAATTTCAGTAAAAMCACATGTGAGAAGAAACCCAGACAATGTTACATGGCAGCGTGGGAAAATAGGCCACACACTTGGTTAAGGGACATATTTTTAGCTACCTTCTCTTTTAAATCATTCCAGTAGGGGTTGGAGAGATGGCTCTGTGGTTAATAATGCTTGCTGTTCTTCCAGAGGACCCAAGTTCAGCTCTCAGTACCTGTTCAGTGTGGTTCACAGCCAGTCTGTAACTCAGCGCTGGGGGAATCAGATGTCCCCTTCTGACTTCCTCAGGCCTCTGTACCCATAGCTTACATCTACGCATACACACACAGGTATAAATATAAATAAATCCTTAAAGAACTCACACGAAATAAATGATTTCACATGTTTTGTGAAAATGGGAACCATTTTTTTTTTTCAAGATAAGGGGTATCGTCTTAGTCAAGGTTCCGGTCACTGTGATGAACACCATGGCCAAAGCAAGTTGGGGAGAAAAGGGTCTACTTAGCTTACGTTTCCACATCAGAACCCATCACTGACAGAAGCCAGGACAAAAATTCAAACAGAGCAGTAACCCAGAGGCAGGAGCTGACGCAGAGGCCCTGGAGGAAGAGCTGCTTATGGCTTGCTCATGAAGGCTTGCTCAGTCGGCTTTCTAATAGAACCCAAGACCAGCGGCCCAGCGGTGGTGGCTCCACCCAYGATAGAATGAGCCCTCCCACCCCAATCACAAACTAATAAAATAAGGCGCAGTTAGCCTCCAGCCCAATTTATAGAGGCATTTTCTCAGCCGAGGCTTCCTCCCCTCTGGTGACCCAGCTCATGTGTCAAGTTGACATAAAACTATCCARTAGGGGTAGTTTGTCACGTGAAAGACTGTCCCTCCACTTTATGACAGGGTTGGGGGGGGATATTAATAGATAAAAGCAGAGGCTTTAAGTTCGGTGTAGTGAGAAGCTTTAAAATTCTAAAATGTCTCCGAATTAGAAYGAGAGCTGTACAAAGGACGGGAGAAAAGGAGGTGGAGTGGCAGGCTGGGACACACAGACCTGCTCCAGTGACTCCTGTTAATCCTTCTGCTGAYGGGCAGCTGAGGCATGAAAGTAGCAGGCGATCCTAAAGGACAGAGAGAGCCCCAAGGGTGAGAGAGGACACCTCAGGAACACGAGGCACAGCGTGGTAAGACCCCACTCGTTAGTACTCACTATCAGTCSTCTGGAAACTTGCAAGCTTAAAAGCGGTAAATTCTGTGTTGTAGCATTTTACCATAGCAGGGACAACATGGGGCGTAGACAGAATACGAGTGTGTGTGTGTGTGTGTGTGTG
>BDUI01005883.1:50224-60491 GCA_002335545.1 Apodemus speciosus
AAAATGGAGACTCTTTACTTTGCTTGTTTCTTTTCCCAGAAGGCAGTATCTGATAATTAATTTCTTCTCACTAAATGTAATCTGAGTGAATAAAGAGATAAACACAATAATGGTACACTGTGGAAAGTTTTTACATGTTGTTGTAAGCTTTGGAGTAATGTGAGTTGGCAGGACTTGGAGCATATTTTTGGTGTGATCGTTTTTTTGTGCAGATGCCAGAATGAACCACCGTCTCCCTCTACATACAACCTTTGACTTCTGCTGAAAGTTTTCTCAAGATGATTGCCTTGCAACTCTGTGTTTCCTTTCAGTATGATATTGTTTTTACTTATTTTATTTTTTTTGATATTACCCCTGCCACTCCTCAAAAATGGTTCCTGCTTTACATACTGTGGATTAAACATTTTTCACTACCATTCTTCTGAAATCTGAGTCTTTTTAATGAYCCAAAATTTTGTGGGAGTATTATAGGTACTATAGCATATTCAGGTCAATTTCTATTTTCCTGAAAAACAGTTAAAATAATCTATTCAAAATCTTTCTAGTGTTTCCTGGATCTGTAGATAAAGCTCATAATTCTTAATTTCTTGTTGGCAGGTTCCCCTGACAACMATTTCTCCCTTGGCTCCATTTCACAAATGATCATTTTTGTCACATATGTCCATTCCTCATGCCATTTTGTATGATATAAGCATATGGACATCTTTTGAGCTGTATTACATATTCCAAAATTTAGTGTTTATTTAAATTCATTGTCTCCTAGATTTCTCCTTCACATTGCACTTTCAGATTCTTTTGCTTATTTTGTCTTCTGAAGGCACACTAGTTGAAAGTTTACACAATCTATGACAAGGTTCACATTATATTCCTGTTAAAAATACATTGATTTCCTTTTAAAAGGGCATTGCCTAGTCCAACTTCCATATGAGGKCTCTTGGCTTGGCCTGTATTTTGTTTTGTCCTGTAGGGCTGCCCTCTCAYGGAGGCTTTATTTTGTTTTCTGAAAAGAAAGGCATAGTGCATCATTGTAGGGGAATACCAGAACAGGGAAGTGGGAAGGGGTGCATGGGGGAACAGGGGGAGGGACACGTGGGACATTTGGGGGGTGGGGAACCAGGAAAGTGAAATGAAATGTANGAAGCTTGGCAGCAAGCAGGCGTGTCCGCAGAAGCAGGAAGCTGAGCACGCAGTCTCCACTGAAATCCCAGAGGAAAGATCGCGAGGAGCGAGGCCTAAGCTTTCTAACCCCGTGCCAGTGGCATGCTTTCCCCCCAGGCTGCCCCGCCTAAGCCTGACCGCTCTGCCATCTTAGAGTAAAGCCCTAGATTTCCATCTTAGAATAAAATGTTTGGCTAAGGAATGATCTATTTCAATTTTTTTTTTCAAAACTTTGAAAGATATACGTTAGGTTTGCCGGATGTGGATATTCATTAAGTCCTCTGTGGTATTATTAATGGGGGTTAGAAAGACTGGGAGGGGCTACAACCCACATAAAAACTGAAGGCTTAAACAAATCGAATCGTCCATAGAAGGGAAAGGGAGAAAGAAACCTGGGGCTGGGGATGCGTTTCAGAGGGACATTGATTGATCGATCGAACCAAGCCCTGAAGACTGGAGGAGGAGCAGGTCCTTTACCCTTGGCCACGTAGTGAGTTAAAGTCTGCCTGGCTCACAAGAGACCTATTAAAGGAAGAAAGAGAGAGAAGGAAGGGGGAGAGAACCCAGAGACATGGAAACAAACGCTATTGCCATTATGGTTACGTCCCAGGGTCTAGCATAGACAATTTGCAAAATGATATTTTAGTGCAGGTTGCTGGGGGTGAGAAGTCATAGGTGGGTTTACTCAGAAGTGGACCCCTTGCTCGACAGATGGATCATCTGTTGGGGGGAAAATGTGCAGCAGGCTCAACAGTGTCATGACTGTGGGGGGAGGGGTCGTTAGCCAGTTGCCTTTTTATTGGGTTTAAAGTTCGCTCCATGGAAGGGAATTCACCCTTGCCTGGGAACCTTGTCAGAGGCCTGCAGCTAGGGAGGCTGTGGGCCTGAGAGGAGATCTGCTACTGTTGTGTTAGACAGGCATGCTGTCTCATGACCTTCTAAAGGTTGGCCCTGTACATCATCAGTTCCTGCTTCTCTCAGCCGTGCTCAGAGGAACCCCTTTTTGCAGTGAGCAGCAGTCCATGCAGAGACCCCTAAAGGGTCACAGTGCTGAYTGTAAGTGACCTTTCAATGCTCAATCCTAAATGAGAYGTCTGCGCCTACACCCCAGCACACACCCAAGGCTCAGGAGACGACACTGTAGAAGAGGAGGTAGACAGACCTTCAGATCCAGAGCATGATGGGAGGACAGCTGTAAAATGTCTTCTGGTTATGTCTTCATGAGGCCCTGCACTCGTGAAGGCACAGCAGCAGTGGTCACCCRCCTGCTCAGACCAGGCAGTATCCCAGCATGTACAGGGAGGGGCTTGTGTGGTTCCGCCCCTAACTGAGGGGCCATGGCAATTGATGGCCGCTGGCGGAGGGGGAGCCAGCTTTCTCTAGGGCGTAGCCACTAATAGGTCGTCCAGGTGTGTGCAGACAGTACTAATTGGACTCAGAGAGAGAGAGAGAGAGAGGAGCATGTGTTGAATTCATACAGAGCAAGTAGGTGGGAAGAGCTGAGTGGGCCTGATGAAGATACATTGTAGAAACATATGAAATCGTCAAGGAACAAATACAAATATTTTAAATAACTATAATAAGCTAGGCAAGAAAGGCTTCATGAGTAGGTAAAGGTGCTTGAGTTCAGTTCCCAGCCAGGACCCATACACAAGAAGAGAGAACAATCTCCTGAAAGTTGTCCTCTATCCTACACACACACACACACACACACACACACACACATGCAAACACATACATAGACATACACACATACACACATATGCACACATACANAAAAAAAAGAAAGCAGAAAGGCAGTGGGGCTGCGGGGAGAGAGGGTAGGGAATGTAAAAAGGAATAGAATGAAAGAAAACCATGGTTGGGATGTATTGAATGAGAGAAGAATCTATTTCCAACAATAAAAATGATTATGTGCTCAATAACTTTTTAGATTGTTTATTTCTCTTTCTTTCTYTCTCTCTCTCTCTSWGTGTGCGTGTGTGTGCATGCGTGTGCATGCATGCATGTGWCTGTCCATCTGTCTATCTGCCTGCCTGAGAATGTACACCAAGTGTGTGTTTATACATTTAGAGACCAGAAGAAGATGCTAGATTCCCTGGAGCCAGTGTTACAGGCAGTTGTAACCTGAAAACAGAACAATTGTCTTTAGCTATGGTGCATATTTCTATGGTTAAATACTATGGCCAAAAGCAACTTGGGAAGGAAAGGATTTATTTTTTATATGTCCTAATTATGATCCATTATAACATAAATTCTGGGAAGGGATCATGGAGGAATACTGCTTACAGGCTTGCACCCTGTTGTTTGCTCTGCCTGCTGTCATATAACATTTGGCAACCCTGAGTGATCTGGGCCCTCCCACATCACTAATCAATTAATGAAATGCCCTACAGATTTCTCTACTTCTGGAGGAATTTTCTCAACTAATATCCTCCCTTCTCAAATATGTCTTTGTGTAGATTGACAAGATCAGCCATCATTTCTGYMTGAGAACAGGAAGAACATTTAATTGCTGAGTCATCCTTACAAGCTAAATCTATGTGCTTAGATTTCTTGTTGTTTATTTTAAACTATCAAAACCAATGTTTATTTATGACTAGATTTGAATAATTAAATTTACTTTTAGCTCATGTTCTGGATTAATCAAAAATCTTAAATAGAAGCTTTTTTTGTGTAACAAAACTGTTAATTAAAACTAGCTTAAGTATCACATATAAATATAATGTAATTTAACTAGGAAATAATCAGGAATTTAAATCTATTCCATGATGTATGTAGTGTTTTAATAGGCTTATGTGTTTGAAAGCTTGGTCCATAGGGAACAACACAAGCTTTGAGTTCTCAAAAGTTCAAGGCAATTCTGCTTCTGACACCTGTGGATCAAGACATTTAATTTTCAGCCTCTTCTCCAGCACTATGTCTGACTGCATACTGCCATGTTTTCTGCCATGATTATAACAGACTAAACCTGTGATCAATAAGACAGCTGCAATTAAGYAATTTTCTTTGTTAAGAGTGGCGGTAGTTATGTTGTATCTTCACAGCAATAGAAACCTTATCTAAGGTAATGTAATAAGAAAAACTAAAATGTGTAAAATTTACATTAATATGATATTAATACATTAGTATGTTCCAAACACCAAAGTTCTAATTTTAATTTCATTTTTGAAGNTGTGTGTGTGTGTGTGTGTGTGTGTGTGTGTGTGTGTGTGTTTGTTCAGAGATTGTTCCACCTTTCCGATGTGCAGGTCCTTGTTACTGAAGTCAAGCGATCAGGCTTGGTGACAAGCACCTTTATGCAYCGAAGAGGATTTTATTGGAATAAAGAGACAGAAGTCAATAAGAACAGAGAAACTTCAAATAACAAGATAGCAAGCCTGACCTTTTCCAGGACTCACAGTATATTTACAAGAATTGGTCTCTTAAGAAATTAGAAAAAGAACAGGAAATTAAATTACAAAGAAACTTCAACTAAGGAAATATTAAAGTCAAGAGGGGAAGCTGTGGCCTCTGTTACATATCTCCATGCTTCTGTTGTCTTGTTTTTTTAACAACTCTTTCAAAGTCTAAAACCAACTTTTAGTTTATTGGCCCCCACAAGAACAGGCCATGGGCAAGATTAGCCCCCAGAACTATCACATTCCAACTTCTGTTTAGATCACAAGGCCATTCTCCTGATCATAAGAGGATACTAAAAAGAATTATGCCAATACATTTTGAATTTTAGGTGACACAGATGAAAACACAAGTCATCAAAGCTACTACAAGAGCAGGCAATCTAAATTGTCTATAAGTAACTGCGCTCTCAATTTAATTCCTTCCCACAGAGAACACGRCAGCCCCAATGGCTCTGCTGGTGACCCCACCAAAAGGTTTAAACAGATTTTACTACAGAACAGCAGACCAGGAACTATTTCTCATCGTTTCTGAGTGAACTTCATAACCTTGATAAGAAAACAGGACAGAAACATGGGAAGGATGAAGTCTATACCAGCCCCTCTCAGAGCACAGGCTGGAAAATCATAAACGAAGCCCTAACAAATCAAATGTAGCAAGTTATAAAACACCTGACTTCATTCCAGGAGGGCAAAACTGGTTAAGATGAAAACAAAAATATGAATCAATTTGTAATGTTCGTGGCATAAAGGAGATGCCATTCGATGATCAAAAGAAATGGAGAAAACACTGTGATGCTGCTCAGTATGAGGCTCGCCACAAAGTCTCAGAGGACTTGGAATGCAGGCGGAGTTGTTGATTTTGACAGGGAATCAACATGAAATTCACAGCAACAAATGGTTGGACACTTCCCTAAGGAGATCAGCAGCAAGTCTGTCTGTAATCAGTGCTGCATTTAACATAGGAGTAAAGGTCCCAGCCAGATCAGTAGGGGAACAGCTAATACAGAAAAGGATACGAGAGGAAGGAAGGAAGGAAGGAAGGAAGGAAGGAAGGAAGGAAGGAAGGAAGCAAGGAAGCAAGCAAGCAAGCAAGCAAGCAAAAGAAAAATGGGGCGACAGGAGAGACCTATCTTCAGAAACAGGAGAAAAGGTAAAGTTCAAGTGATGTGTGTTCACAGAAATTGTAAAAGAATGACCTGCTGTTAACTTTAACAAAAAAAGTTCAGCAGCTGTCTTAGTCGGGGTTTCATTGCTGTGAAGAGACACCATGACCATGACAACTCCTACAAAGGAAAACATCTAACTGGGCCCTGCTTACAGTTTCAGAGGTTCAGTCCATTATCATCATGGTGGGAGACAGAGTAGCATCCAGGCTAACACGGTGTTGGAAACAGAGCTGAGATTTCTACAGCTCGGTCCACAGAGAACATTGTGTGCCACACTGGGCATAGCTTGAGCCAGCATAGAAGACCTCAAGGCCCACCCCAACTGTGACTCATTTCCTCCACCAAGGCCACACCTCCTAATAATGCCCCTCCCTGAGGGCCAAGCCTCAGAACACACGAGTCTGTCAGAGCCAAGCCTATTCAAACCAGCTCAGAGGGGTTACTAACGGGAACACAAATGAACGAATGTATATTCTTTATCACTCTGTCTGCGTGCACATGCAAATGCNGCGGTAGTTATGTTGTATCTTCACAGCAATAGAAACCTTATCTAAGGTAATGTAATAAGAAAAACTAAAATGTGTAAAATTTACATTAATATGATATTAATACATTAGTATGTTCCAAACACCAAAGTTCTAATTTTAATTTCATTTTTGAAGTAATACTCTTAGAAACCATAGGACACCTTTTCAATGACTATAATTCTGAAATTATATTATTTTATAGTATGCTATTAATTATATATAATTTGAATTGCAAAGACATTGAATTAAATTTGTCCTTCAAGTGATGAAATTTCTTGTTAAGTAATGGACTGTTTGATAGTTTTTATATGTCCAATTTATTAAAAGCATCTTAATAAAGTAGCAGAAACATTTAAATGTCTATAATATGATAATTTTGAACTATATCACACTTTGAATGATCTCTTACATGAATATTTCAGTCAGAACTTGTGATTGTCAATTCCATTTATAAATAGAAATTTAATGCATTTCTAACAATCCAAAAGATTAAATACACAGAGAAAATTCTCAACTTTGAACAGTGACCAATAGAATAAATATCTGTTCACAGCATAAACTTTTATATCATATCATGAAGAGGCTGAAGGTGTTCATAAAAGCTGATATCAACCAATGTTGCACAGAAAGAGTTTTGCAAGAGTTCTTGTTATGAATAGAAGTCAGAATAAATCTCTTTTACCRTGTGTTTGCTATTTCAACTTCTGCTACAGCACTTAACAATCGGAATTTTATTATTTTTATATTTCCTCAAGCAGACAAAAATGAAGGGATTGTCAACTACTCCATCACTGACCTGTGTTCACCTAGACTGCTATTCCCATTGAAGAAGGTACATATTTTGATGGCTTTGTTGCCTAGACCACCMACAATTTATATAGATAAGGACATTTCAAGACCAAACTCAGTGCAGCTTGCCTGTTCCATTCTACAAATGAAAAACAACAGTCAAACCTTTGCTTTTGTCAGTTTCAGTTCAGTTAATGAAGACAGACCAATTTTAAACAGCATTGTCTAGAAAAAATTTTTGTGTTTTTTTAACACTAAATATGCTCTGTTATTGTACCTGTAAATTTGTGCTATACATCTAATGAAATGTGGCCTCTGACTCAATCTTACTGAAGGTATATAAATAACATGGAATTGTACAATATTTTAATGAAAATGAAATATAAATGTGCCAGGTAAGCTTTATTTTGAGTTGTTGAGGGAAAGGAGCAGACTGCATTTGCTCTAATTTTGTCTGTTCTTTGGCAGATAAACAAAACCTAAATGTATACAGATATCTTTCTTTGCTGAGCAATTTCACTGCAGCCTATAATTGCATGGCTATTAGTGATAAATTCTGATTTACAGCTTAATTGGCCAGAAGTGAATATAGCCTCAAGGTCATTGCAATAAAGATAGCAGGAAGTTTAGGGAGGCACATAAGTTAAGCAAGAGCCTGTGTGGTACAGTGAATGGAGATCTGTTTAAAATATTAGAATACAACATGGGCTCATATTGTGCAGTGCTGACTCCATACATACAACACAAAAGGTCAATTCGAAGTGCTCACAGAGGCCCTACAATAAAATATTTTATATTTAACAACATGACTCTCTTGCTTTTTCCCTACAAGGGAAGCCAATAATTACACGATGCCAAAGGGATTAAAAATGGACCAATTAAAGCCTCCAGGAAAGTTAAGCCTTAGAAGAAATGCAGCAGAAAATTGGAGAAAATGAGCAAGAATTTCAGAAACTATAGTTGCATATGCAGCATCACTTGGGGGACAGTCAGTTATTTCTCCATGAAACAGGGCAAGGCTCAGAGTGTGTGGAGTGGCTCTGACAATGGCAGAAGAAGCAATGGCAGAGACATTCACATAGGATCTTAAATGTTACTATGTTCAAAGGATAGATTGAAATCTATAAAAGACATCTTTATTTTCTTGTGAAGATAGAAAAAGAGGAGGGTGGTTCTATTAATCCATAAACAATTGACTCTCTCTTGAAAACTAGATGATGTGAATTTGAAGTCTGAGTTATGCCTTGTAAAGGAGAATGACATATAAAATTATATAAGAATAAAAGTCTAAAATGAGCCAATCCCTACAGACAGGCATAAAGTGAAAGGGTGTAAGCAGTTTCAACCACCGGCAGTTGAGAAATATCCAGAAAGCAAACAAAATTCCCACTATTAATAGCTTTGCTGTCACAAGGAATTCTAATTTTTTTCAGGGATAAGGGGGGGATTAAACTTCTTGAAAATACGTAAAACTAATTATTGTTTTGTTAAATGTGTATTTATGCATATTACAATCATCACTGACTAAACCAATTAATTAGAATTAGCCAATTTTCATTGCTTTACTTCACTTTTTGCCAGGAGTGACAGGAAAGAAAAGCAATGTCCTTAAGAGAGATCAAACTTGGGCCACTGAGTTAAGACCAAGAGCACATTTAAAYGAAATAGGAATTTGCATCAAAACCTGATTTAAAAAAAAATCTTCCAGGGAATGAGATGGTCACGCCACATGAATGCACAGACTTCAGAAAAAGTGTCATGGGAAAAGAGAAAAAATTCAAAGAAAACGCAAAATAACCCAAAATAATATCTTTGATAAACTATCTGGAAAGCACGTTTTGGATATTTTCATGACTTGAATTGGCTTGCTTTCTCAATAGACTTTTTCTCCCTTCAGATTCCAGTAAGTCGATGGTATTAGAAATTTATAAGTGATTATTCTTAGATTTGTGTTTTCCCCTTCTGGTGCTTTTTTTCATCATAAGCACTAGCAGTTAGGGGCTCAAGAGAGCCACAAAATGCCATTGTAAGTCAATCTAGACACAGGCAAGGGCTTGTTGGAGACAAACACATGCAAGACATACAGGCAACCAAAGGCAGTTACCTCTATTCAGGCATTGCTATGGCTAGAAGCCTAGACACTATTATCATTTTAGGCAGCTAGAGAATATTCCACAGGTCTTTATTATCATCTAATCTCAGAATTTTGGGAATAACATAACCCAGAAAGCAAATTTTTAAGATATACAGGTGAACCATATCAAGGGAAAGGAGGAAGATGAACAGAGGAGTCTCCTAGGAAATCTTGCAAAGCATCCATGAAAAAGCAGTTAGATGAAATACTAAAACTATAGTAGAAAAAGAGAATTATATGAATACCTTTGATAATCTTATTTACATCATGCATATGGAGGTTTTGTAATGCCAGCTTGGTTTAGTGATTGGATGATGATGCTAAAGGAATGCATAGTTTCAAAGTGTATCCTGTTTCCTGACACCCATATGGATTTCCATACCATCTTCCTTCCTCAGAAATTGAGTAGAGGCTCGAATGCTTAGAGATATCCTAATAGTTGAATTTAAATGAATGYGCTATAATGCACCAGCTGTGTGACATAGAGGCTGGCATTTAATCTCTTTGAGAATTAATTTGTCTCCTATTCCATGGAGTTCATAATATCTAGGCACTTAGAGTATTTTCAGGCCTTTTATTATTAAAGAATTTGGTGAGTTAAAAAATAGTTCTCTTCTCATTTGATGTGTTTAGTTTTATTAATTACAGATACCTTCTTCAATGCTCTAAGCTCTGCCATCTTCAGGAGAATGTGTAATGATGGCAAGAGTACCTTTTACTGAGTACATTACACAGGACCTCCAATTGTTTTTTTTGTTATTTTTGTTTTTTTTTTTTGTTTGTTTGTTTTTTTTGTTTTTTCGAGACAGGGTTTCTCTGTGTAGCCCTGGCTGTCCTGGAACTCACTCTGTTGACCAGGCTAGCCTCGAACTCAGAAATCTGCCTGCCTCTGCCTCCCGAGTGCTGGGACTAAAGGCGTGCGCCACCACGCCCGGCCCAATTGTTTATGTATCAAAATGGAACCCTGAGGAGGTGGTGCTAGGAAGCAGTAGATCGGGAAGTAGTGGAGTGTCTTCCATCATTGAGGGAACTTTTCTCTGGAGGGATAAAAATAGAATGTTCAAATGGACTGTTTTACAAAAATCAAATCTC
>BDUI01005884.1:51592-62572 GCA_002335545.1 Apodemus speciosus
TGTGTGTGTGTGTGTGTGTGTGTGTGTGTGTGTGTGTGTGTCTGTGTATGTTGTATGACTGTTTGAGGGTATGTGTATTTGGGTTCTGTGTGTGAATGTGTCTGTTTGTTTTGTGTGTGTCTGTGTGATGGTGTGTGTCTGTATATGTCTCCGTGTGAGTGTGTGTATATCTGTGTACGTTGTGTGTGAATGTCTATATGTCTGTGTGTTGTGTGTGAGTGTGAGTCTGTGTGTGTTGTGTGTGTTGTATGTTCTTGTGAGTGTGTCTGTGTGTGTTGTGTGTGTGAGTATGTGTGTCTGTGTGTGTTGTGTGTCTGTGTGAGTCTGTGTGTTGTGTGTTTGTGTGAGTGTGTGTCTGTGTGTATTGTGTGAGTATCTGTGTGTTGTGTGAGTGTCTGTGTGCCTGTGCGTGCTGTGTGAGGGTGTGTGTGCCTGTATGAACTCACATGGAGGTTGGAGGAGGACATCAGGGATTCCGTTCTATCATTTTCTACCTTACTTCTTTCAGATCCTGAACKTGGAGGAAGGCAAACAGGCAGTAAACCCTAGCAATCCTTCTGTCTCTTCTTCCTACAGAGCTGGGCTTGGAGGCATCCATTATCTTTTGACATGAGTGTTGGGATTTGAACTCATGTCCCTGTGCCTCTTTCTGGAGGCATGAACTTATGTCTTACATCTCCAGGCCACTGCTTTTCAAGATCTGCAAATCTCTGTAGGAGCGGCAGCCTTCCGAGGGCGGCTGGTTAGTGTTGCTTAGGACACCCCGGGTTGGTGTGTGCGCAGGAATACGCTCTGTGAGGGGTACTCAGGGAGCTTTTATACACACTGTTCATGAACAACTAGAGGAAGCTGAGCCAGGTGGCTCCCTTTCATGTCCTTCCTCGCTACCCATCTTTCTCTGCTTGGGTTCCAGACCTTAAGGCCTGCCCATGTGGCTTTTGTTTCCGTGGGCTAGCAACCTGTGGCTTAGCCTAGGATATCCCACACTGGGGAGAAGTTCCCCCTTCCCTCAGGGGTGCCTTCACGGGGGGGGGGGGCTCCAGGAGGGGATGTTCCCAGCATCACTGCTCCACTGGCACCTCAGCCAGATATGAAGGGAGGAAGCCTCTGGACTGATAATACATTCTGAGTTCCCCCATCTTCCCTCTCACAGACAGGATTTGAAAACCCCAGGAAGGGGATCCCTGAGACAGAGAGAGTTAGGGATCTACCCTGGAGGAAGCTGTGTTCAAGGTTGCCACCAGGCCTGGAATTGGAATGTTGAAAGTCAGGAGAGTGGGGCACGAACCAGACTTGAGTGTCCTGACCCAGCTGTCCTCTCAAAACCTATGAGCTTTATTTGTCCCCTCTCCACCTGCAGAACCTCTTCCACCAGCACATTCCTGACAGGGCACAGGGCTTCTTTCTGTCTGCCTCTACACCTGAGCAGGCTTGGCTGTGCCCTCCTGTCTGGGATGAGCCAATGCCAGAATCCTGTAACCTCTAGGAGGCAGCAGAGAATCCTGTAACCTCTAGGAGGCAGCAGAGAATCCTGTAACCTCTAGGAGGCAGCAGAGAATCCTNCGGCAGAGAATCCTGTAACCTCTAGGAGGCAGCAGAGAGCACAGACGGAACAGCTAAGCAACTGTTGGGCATTCATTTCCGCCCCTGCAGTGCTGGGTACCTGCCTGGGGACAGCCTATAGGCCTCTCTGGGACTCCAGTTCTAGTTTTTCTTATTGGGATGATGACTCACAGTCCTGTCTCTGTTAGATGCACAGATGGGGAGAATCTGCTGAGAATCTAAAGGGGCGGGCAAGAAGGTAGGCAGCCAGGGAGAAGGGAAGACCAACCTGGTGTGTGTGTGGTGTGTGTGCGTGTGCGTGTGCGTGTGTGTGTGTGTGTGTGTGTGTGCCCGCTGGGCAGAGTTTCACCATCGCCAAGCCTGGTAAGCACAGTGGTTGTAGTGGGGGTATTAGCCTTGAACAGCGGGACCTGAGTGTCATGTCAGTCCTGGCTCTGTGCGAGGAGGAGGAGCCTAGTACCCAGGGGCCTCGCATGCCAAGAGCCAAGAGCCACTTTTGTACCCCTGCCTGCCCCCTCCATCTGCCTGACTTTACCACTAATAGGTTTAGGATTTCTCTTTGTAAAGAAATATAGCCCAGCAGGTGGGCACTGGGGTTCCCAGCCCACCCAGATTCTGTGCCCCACCCAGATCTCCCCTGGGAGAGTTGGAGTAGGTCCTCGCTCTTCCCAAGAGAGCTAGGAAGTAGAAGAAGCTGGAGGCCCCATTCTGGCCTCTGACAAGTTTCATCGGGACGCCCGGAGGGGTTTATTTGGATTTTTTAATTATCATTTTTTACTTTTTTTCCTCCTCATGAAAAAGTTTTAATATACACAGTAAATTAAGCCCAGAAAAAAGGAGGGGGGGCACATTTCATCTTTAATCTATTTACTTCTGAATATTTAACATACAATTCTGGCACCAATCACCAAATTTAACTGGAAAATTACTCACTAATCTGTTTGCTTATTTGGAATAATTGGGTCGGCTGCCAGCGCGAGGATTTCCCCCCCTGTTTAATATCTCAGTTAGTAGTCCAATTTCAGCTTGGCGGCATAATTACTCTGACAGAGCTGTAGCCACGGGGCCTGTGAGTGGGGCTGCTTTTAAACCGTAAATTATGAAGGATTAGCATTTATGAATTTTAAATCAGGGCTGGGGTAGGAGACGCTAAAGCTGCTTAGCGCTGGGGAACAGCAGCCTCCACTCGGCAGCATCTGCCGGTAACCCTTCCGCTCCCAGGACATCTGAATGACGGGGGGCCTGGAGTGGTGACCTGCTAGAACACAGAGATCCACCAGGGTGGGGCACAGGGGTGCAGAGGGGAGTGGCCACGCAGTGATGGAGCCCCTGAGGGCCGGGATTCCCGGCTGATGTAATGGGAACAGGGTTCAGCCAATGCCAACTACCCCTGTGGGAGGCAACAAGAGTCTACTCTTCATTGCCCTAGGGGAAGGCTAGGAGTGACAACCCAGGATCTGAGGTCAATCTCTGCATCCCCCTGCCTCCACACAGACCTCTACCCTGTGATAGGATGGGTGTCTTTTCTTGAGACTCTTCTGGTGGTTGGTGTTAGTTTCTGGTCTACTACCTCTGGGTGACAGGAGGGCCATCTACACCTTCCCTGGCATGTCATGGCACTTGTAACCACCCCTCTTCCTGTTTTTCCTTCTCCTCAGACCCCTCTCTAACACCCGGTGGCATGCGCCTAGCTGTTAAACTAGACCTAGTTAGTTGAAACCGAGCCAAATCTCTTGGTAGCTGTGTGACCTTGGATAAATTACTTTGTCTTGCTGAGTCTCCATCCGACCTCAAAGAATCAATAGTTCCTACCTGTGGGACTGCTGGGAGGTTTGTGGGAAATTCCATGGGTGGGGCAGAGGACATTGTGATTGACACATGTAAGCATGGATTCAGGTGACTCAATGCCTTTTGCCGTCTGCCTCCAGATGGGAGCCAATGTGCTGTACACACTGCCCTCCCACATTTTGTCCCTCACGTATTCTTGAGAAAACCTCAAATTCCTGGCCCTAAGACTCCACAGGCTCTTCTCAAGAGAAGTACAGTGGTCAGGAGTCTGCCTCTCTGACACTTGACCTGGTTGGGACAGAGTGCCTCCGGCTTCCCAGCGCCAGTCAGTTGGGCTTGAGCCAGTAGGGTGACCTTAAGCAAGTTGTAAAACTTTTCTATGCCTCCCTTCCCTATTTTGGAAATTTGGTATGAGAGCAGAAGCTCCCAGCACAGTACTGTTGAGAGGATTAATGAGTTAATCAAGTACAGCATCCAGGGTCACCTTTGGGGCACAGGAAGCATCAGCTATGCTAACTCTTCATTTTCTAATCAAGGGAGAAGGCTGACCCTGTCACTCGAACCTGCCTATTCTGAGGCTCCAAGGTGGCTTTCCTTGGCTTTGGGGAGATTCCCTCCCCAACTTGTCTACAAAGCCCGAAGGAAAGACAACAGGACCCAAATGGGTGGGGCACGGTGGAGACCAATCTGGAACATGCGGCACACTATGCCTGAGATCCAGAAGAACTTGCAGAGGCCACAACTCTGCCTGTCCACATGCTGATCACAGGGTCTTCCTTTCACCTGTAGTTCTGGTAAGGGGCCACTGAGTGATCTGGTGCGATCACCAAGGTCCAGGAGAGAGGTAGAACAGTAGAAAGAAGAAAACAGTCTCAGCCAAGAGATACCTGTGTGTGTGTGAGTTAGTACTCCTCAGACTGGCCCAGACCTCTGTGCTTGAGGCACCCAGGCCAGAGCTAGCATAGGGTAGCAAGGAAAAGAGAAGAGCCCGTCCAAGGAGCCCAGCATGACAAACGGGCTGAGCTGCTGCATCGAGGGGTCCGGTGTCTAAGCTTGTTTGATGAGCCCTCTAAACCTCTCCCCTTTCTACTGTGGCCTCCCAGCCTCAGCCATACTGGGGTCTGGATTATGATGTATATACACAGCAGAACAAGCTATCATTGCCTTAACTATCCTATGGTAATTCATTCCCTTCTGGGCCTCCCCGTGCTCACGGAAGGGTTTGTTTGTCTGTTTGTGGGCTTAGCATTCAAGTCCACACACTGCTGTCTCCCAGAGTGGACTTGGCTCGCTCTCTTCACAAGGCCTCATAGTCCCACCTCAGGAGCAGATTGGACAGAGTTTAACTTCAAGATGTCACTGGATGACTCTGACTGCCTGGCATCCTCCACGACCTTAGACCTAATGATTAGTCAAAGACAGTCCAAGTAACCCCAGCATCGCTGGCAGTGGGGGGCCTGGGGACACAAGGTACACACATACATACAACCATACACACAACGTATACACACACAAAGCACGCACACAATGCACACATACAATGTATACAACACACACACACACACACAGGCACACTGGCTTCAATGAGCCTCACATACTGTGTTTTTCTGTTTGCTTAAGGACAGCCTCCACAATCATTTTATTCTAGCAAATACATCTTAAAGAACTTTTCTTTGCTTCCTTATACCACGTCTCCAGGGGTCCTGGACCTCCAGGGCCACAGGATTTGGGGGAATAAGCCAAGAGGGCAGGGGGCGGTCTCAGCAGTCACACACATGTACGTCCAGGCCGAGGCGGGGCTGCATTCCCAGTGGCCACACAGGATCTCTGGCCCCGCTGGTCTTGGAGCACGCTAGGATGCTTGATGGATGGGAAGCGCCCGGTCTGTCGAGTCCTTGCTGGGCTTTGTGATAACTCATTATATTTCTTTCTTTACAAATTGCCCCATTAGCACTCCTGAACCGAATGGAATCATAAAGCTGGGAGCATCCCAACCTGGGCTGAGTCTGGGCTGAGCCTGGGCTATGAATTACCTGCAGAGGGAAGGCTGCGTTTGGAGGCAGAGGCTCCTCCAGGGGCAGATGGCTGAAGTGGGTCCTAAATCCTGCAAGGGAAATGGGTCTGTTTTCTTTAAACTTAAGAGAATAAAAGAGTTCTAACCAAGCCCTGCTGGATTTAAATAGCAAGCTCTGCCTCACTGCTCATTGGCTTTCAAGCTGGGGGCGCTGATCCCTGTTAGAGGGGTTAAACTCTAACCCCATTAAGCCATTTATGGAAAGCTGACCACAGGGAAGTAGGCAGCCCCTCTTCCTGCAGCCTCCCTAAACCCCACAGATTCTGAAATTGCTTGTCACTCTCAGTCAGAGGGTTCTAAACAAGTAGGCACTAATCCTCTCTGTTAAGGAGATACTTATTTTGTCTGAAAAACTTCAAAGAGCCCATGACAGACACTCAAAATCAAAATTAGCATTCCAATGAGGATTTAAAAAATAATAATTCTTACAGTGCTGCAAAGGAGAGGGGGAGAGGTGAAGAGACTTGGCCTGGAGGCTGAGGAGGGGTAGGGGGAGCAGCTTTCATCTCCCACCCCAGCCCACAAGCAAGCCAGGAGCGTGTGGGGTCAGCCCCTATAGGCTGAGATGCTGGAGCCCCACACCCACCAAGAGGCAAAGGCTGCACCCCTGGCCAGGACCTCCGGGATGGACAGGCGATGGCCAGGACCCCCAGAGGATGAGAAGGCCAAGGCTTAGAGCAGGCCTGAGGCGTCTACCCTCAGGGGGTTTGACTGCAGGCCACAGGCTTGGAGGAGTGACGGGATGTGGACAGGTGTCCTGGGACAGCTGAGTGGCAGAACATGGGATCCACTTGCCTTGATAACGCACGCCCACAGCAGGCCTTTACCTAGGGACAGGGATCTTAAACCTTTAAGAGTCCCATTACTCCTTCTGAGACCTGCAGGCTCTCCATCTATACCCAGTGGGTCCAGTGTAGCCTCCACCCACCCTCAGGCTGGCCCTGTCACTCAGCGGAAGTAGATCACCCCAACCGGCCTACAACCCATTTCCCCACCCTCTCGCCAGAATCACCTGGGATTTTCATCTCCCACGGGACTCTCTGCTCTTGCAGATGGCAGCTTTCAAGGTCATTGGGAGCCACGGGACCCCAGATGGGCTGTTTCTCCCTCCCTCTTGGTTTCTAGCATCTTCCTTTCTTAAGCTGTTCAGATGAACCTGAGCTTCCTGGCCCTGCACCAGCTTCTTTGGCTCCTCTGTTGGCTCTTGATGGGGTTGCCTGGGGTGTCATGCCCCTGCACCAGCTCCTCTGACTGACTCCTCTGTTGGCTATTGTTGGAGTTGCCTGGGGTGTCATGCCCCTGCACCAGCTCCTCTGGCTCCTCTGTTGACTCTTGCTGGGGTTGCCTGGGGTGTCATGCCCCTGCACCAGCTCCTCTGACTGACTCCTCTGTTGGCTATTGTTGGGGTTGCCTGGGGTGTCATGCTCCAGGATGGGGTGATCCTGAGGATGTTTCAGGATCTCAAGGCTTCAGGTGGGAAGTGCTAGGTGAGGGAGGCAAAGGACCGTCCCAGCTAGCGAGCCAGTACAGGTGCAGAAAGGACAGATGGGCTGTGGGGACCTATCTCATCGCAGACAGCGCTGCTGTCCCTTCTTTAGCCCTGGAATGGGTTGCAGGCCTTTTCTGGAGACCGGTTGGTCCTCGTTACCTGTTCTACTAACAGTATTTATAGTAAGTGAGACCTGGTCTTATAAGCTCATAAGCTTATAAGCATTCGGTGCTGTTTGGGGAGATGATGGAACCTTTAGGGGGTGCAGCCTTTATGGAAGAAGCATGTCACTGGGGGTGAGCTTCGAAGCTTCRTAACCCCGCCCTACTCCCCTTCCCTCTCCCAGCTTTCAGTGTGTGGAGCTTCGTGCTGTGGCCACCACGCTTGTTATGTTTCCCCGCCATTATGAGCTCTCCCTCCCTCTCGAACTGGAAGCTAAATTAAGCCCTTTCTAAAAGTTGTTTTGGTCGTGGGATTTTATCACAGCAACAGAAAAGTAATCAGTACATTGTCGTCACATACACAGCAGAGATGGRAGCTCCTGGAGCTTTTCTCTTCTTACTCGTGGGGTCCTCTGCCACCAATGGGAGAAGTCCTTTGACGGCATTACCTCCTCCATTACATTGGCCATTGGCTCCTGGCACTAGAGAAATCAGAAGGATATTTCCACAAGGCTCAGCCTCAGGCGTTAACTATCCTCAGGCGGGAATGTTCTCTCTTAGCCGCCTGGATCTTCCCTGTGAAACTGGTGCTAYTCCAAGTACTTTTATACCTACCACATATATCAAGGATGCCTAGGACATTCATGATCAGAGACCTTGGAGTCCATAGTCAAATTAAAAAATATCACATCAGTTTTGATCACTTAATTAGCCCATTATTTTATTATTATTGCTACTATTATTAGATTTTAAAGTTTAAAACCATATCATTTTAATATATAATTTGTGTTAGGGTTTTTTTTGTTTTTTGTTTTTTGTTTTGTTTTTGTTTTTGTCACTATGACAGTCACCTGAAAGAAAATTTAAAAGGCTCACAGTTTCAAAGGTTCTAATCTACTTTTGGCTAGCTCCATTGCTTTTAGTCCCTTGGCAAGAGAGGGAGGGAGAACAAGAAATAAGTCTAAGACAAGACAAATCTTTCCCAGACATACCCCAGTGGCCCTTTCTATAAGAAGGTCCCACCTCCTACGTTCTACATCACCCAAGAACTCCATCATGTCATGAAGGCATTGATGAGACATGTCAAGGGACTGATCCACTGATGAAGTCAGAGGATAGACCCCAAAGCCTTCACCTCACAACACTGTTTGCACGGGTGACCCAGCCTTCTATACAGAAGCCTCTATAGAGTTACTTGGTATWCRAATCATATTCTTTTTGCMTTGCTGGGGATTGAATTCGGATATGTCCCCTAAATATGTTACCAAAGAAACATATTTTACATTCTTTTTGTGTATTGTGTAGTTACGACAGTAATGTTGTGTGGCTCTTACACTTTCAGCTCATCTCAATGTCAACCAACTGGCCTTAAGTCCCACAGCTCGGCTGCCACACTGGGCAGAAAGTAGCACACAGGAGACTGGGAAGGAGGATAATGGAGACAAAATGGAACCAGGCNTCCAAGTACTTTTATACCTACCACATATATCAAGGATGCCTAGGACATTCATGATCAGAGACCTTGGAGTCCATAGTCAAATTAAAAAATATCACATCAGTTTTGATCACTTAATTAGCCCATTATTTTATTATTATTGCTACTATTATTAGATTTTAAAGTTTAAAACCATATCATTTTAATATATAATTTGTGTTAGGGTTTTTTTTGTTTTTTGTTTTTTGTTTTGTTTTTGTTTTTGTCACTATGACAGTCACCTGAAAGAAAATTTAAAAGGCTCACAGTTTCAAAGGTTCTAATCTACTTTTGGCTAGCTCCATTGCTTTTAGTCCCTTGGCAAGAGAGGGAGGGAGAACAAGAAATAAGTCTAAGACAAGACAAATCTTTCCCAGACATACCCCAGTGGCCCTTTCTATAAGAAGGTCCCACCTCCTACGTTCTACATCACCCAAGAACTCCATCATGTCATGAAGGCATTGATGAGACATGTCAAGGGACTGATCCACTGATGAAGTCAGAGGATAGACCCCAAAGCCTTCACCTCACAACACTGTTTGCACGGGTGACCCAGCCTTCTATACAGAAGCCTCTATAGAGTTACTTGGTATWCRAATCATATTCTTTTTGCMTTGCTGGGGATTGAATTCGGATATGTCCCCTAAATATGTTACCAAAGAAACATATTTTACATTCTTTTTGTGTATTGTGTAGTTACGACAGTAATGTTGTGTGGCTCTTACACTTTCAGCTCATCTCAATGTCAACCAACTGGCCTTAAGTCCCACAGCTCGGCTGCCACACTGGGCAGAAAGTAGCACACAGGAGACTGGGAAGGAGGATAATGGAGACAAAATGGAACCAGGCYTTGGGATAAAGTCTCCTGACTTCAGCTTCTAGCCCTGGAAGACCCTAATAGGACTTTAGGCACCAAGATAGAAGAGCCCYGAGCTAAACTACAGCCCATATGACACRAATAGCCTCTTTCTCACCAAACACATATGGCCTTGCCAGATTAGGAACTGCCTGACCCTAGCTGGCCTTGCCCTCAAGCCATGAAGCTAGAGAAGGAGAACCCGTGAAGAAGGTAATAGCACTGTRCCAGGCTCTGCGTGTTTGCTTCAGGCAGAGTGCCACCCTACAGGAGCTTGCAGTTGGAGGGTGCGGAAGAACAATGCCATGTTGAGAAGGCTCTGGTTGGAAAAACAAATACTGGGGATGGGGTATTTCTTTTGTATATGGATTTTTTTTCTAAATGGGGTCTCCTGTAGGTCGGGTGGGTCTTACACTCACTATGTATCTGAGGATGATCTTGAACTTCTGATCTACTTGCTAAGTGCTGGGATATTAGGCATGTGCCACTGTCTCCCACCAGATGGTGACCACAGAGATATTTGAATAGAGACTATGGCAAGGATGGAGACTCTGCCTAAGGTAGGTTTTTCCTACAGTTAGGGACCCACCCAGCTTCCTGAAATTGCCCCAGGACTCTAGCATTTCCTGTCAAGGTGGACAGTCCAGTTGAAAGAGTCCCTTAGTACCAAACGGGTGGTCCAAAATCTGGCTAGGCTAGACCTCGGACTTGCTGTTCCCAGTGAGTGCTGTGAGMAAAACTCAACCTAGACTTACTCTTCAGAATCCTTGGGCTAAGGAAATGAACTGGATCTACTCATGGGCAAGGCTTGGGTGGGAGAGCCAGCCTGGGTCCTGTGGGCCCATTCTGAGGAAGGGGCCTGCTTGCCTCCTGGGCCTTGGAAGGCATTGCTATAAGGCCCATTCTCCGCACACAGGGCCCAGCTGTCTCTTGCCCCTACCTGGTCAGTAAGCTCTGCTGTCAGTAATGAGCATCTCCTGCTCCGCAGAAGCTCAGAGGAGGCCTCCTGGCAGTCTGGCCTTGTTCTCATTGTCCCGCTTCAGGCCAAATGCACCAGGCCCAGGCCTCAATCGTGATCAATGGGCCGAGGATGTGCTGACGCGGCACTTTCATCTTTTCTCAAGGCCAGTGTTTGAACTTCTCCGAGCTAGCAGCCTTCCCAAACGGGCTTGTCTTCTAAGAAGGCAGCCAATCTCTCTTCCCTTGCTTCCTAAGCAGGCTGATCCTGAGAGTTATTGAGGCACAAAAAGGAGACGTTCAAAGGCAAATCTAAATTACCGTCCTCTTCAAACTGGGGGAAAAGTCTTATTAAGTCGCCTGCGTGTGAATCCCGGCCTATTTCTGTCTGCAGACCTTTCTTCCTTTGTGCCACATAAATGGACACATCTTATTGATTTTCTTTCAACCTGGATCACCTCCATGGCTGTGAATATAGGCAGACAAGTGCTGTTCCTTCCTTCTCTGTGAGGATGTGAAAGGCTGGGGGAGGACAGTCAGAGGGGCCCAGCCTGCTGGGCCCTGCCTCCTCCTCACCACCTGCTCCATGCCTCCTTCCCTCAGGATTCCATAGTGCTT
>BDUI01005885.1:15732-30298 GCA_002335545.1 Apodemus speciosus
CAGAGAGTGCTACTTTCAAATGGACTGTTTTCCTGAGGGAATCCCATCCAATTTCTCACCATGGGCTTTAAGTACTTCTGTCTTCTTTTAGCAGGAATCTCTTGCCCTGCATAACTTCAGAAGACCAAGAATCAGGATGTTGTTTTTACCAAACACTACTCTGTTATAGCAACAGAAGTGGAACAAGAGCGATGGAAAACACCACACTTCATATTTTTACTTTTTAATTGAACATGGGAAACGAGTCTCCACATTCTAACAGTAAGAATATTGTGTGTTCTYAATTAGAGAATTGAGCCAATAGGAACAAGCCAYGATCCTGAAGACGGGGAAAATACAGAGAATAATGGGTCATGATGACCTAGTGATTTTTGCTGGTATCTGGCTCTTCTGGGGTTCTAGAAATCCATAGACTAAAGACTGTTTGACACAGGAACTTCAGAGGCTGGATTTGGGGAACCTCTGCAATTCTGTGAATTTTATCTTTAGGATTTCCCAAATGTTCTTAGAGTAAAATCTAGGAGAGTCAAAAAATTATAAAGTGGCCACTTTGATATATACTCAATGGACTCTGATTTCCTTAAGAAATGCCTTCCCTCAAAAGTAATAAATTTTACTAGAACCTAACATATGAAGGAAGTGAAAATATTCAATTCCAGGCCCTTAGCTTAAAAGACAAAAAAATCAGAGCTTGAAACAGGGCAAATATCAGAAAAAACTAAGATGTGACAGAGATATTATTAGAATTATCAAATGGAGGATTTAAAATAACCATGATTAATATGCTAAACTCATGGACCACATGTAAGGACAGATGGTTAACATAAGGGAGTGACTGAAATTCTAACAGGAATAAAGAAAAATTCTAGAACTAAAAAAACAATGTTGTAGAAATGACAACTATCTTTTATGGGCTCATTTTGGGACTAAACATAGTTAAGAGAAGAATTAGAAAGGTTGAAAATGAACTGATAGAAATTTCCCAAACTAGAAGTCCAAGAGAAACAAAAAGACAATGTCCAGAAAATGCAAAAGCTGTGAGGTAGATGCAGTGGATACACACATGATGAGAATACCAGAAGCAAAACTAAAGAAAAAGGAATAGAAGATATGCTTCTAGTAACAGTGACTGAAAAAAAATCTTACAGTTAAATCAAACACCAAACCACAGATCYAGGAAGGTCTAAGAACCCTAAGCAGGATAATTAAAAAAAAATTAAATGACTATGTCTAAGCATATTACATTCCAACTGAAAATGTTCAAGTTTCTTATCAAGAAGAAAACTTTTGACAAAAAGCTAGGTAGGAAGAGCCAAGAATAAGAATTCTGCTGGACATTCTTTAGAAACCATACAAAGAAAACGAGAGTAGCATGAAACGTTTAATGTGTTGTAGGAAAAGAAACACCAACCTAGACAAAGCGTTGCTTAGAAGGAAATGAAGGGACTTGTCCTCAATAGACTGGCTTTGTTTAGACACTTAAGAGAGATGCTCTGCAGAGAGTAGGGTCATAGATCTGGTCTCTCCGGCCGGCAGCTTTGGTTAGCTCAGGCCAGTTATGACCACATGCCTTGCTCTGTCATACAGCTTAGCTCACTCTAGGCCACCATAAAGGATCAACGTGTTTTATTTTATTTCCATTTTTCATTAATTATACCTCTACCCCAATATTTCTCTCTCTCTCTTGCTCTCCCCCCAATATTTCCCTCTTCTTCTCCCCCTTTCTTCTCTCTCTCTCTTTCTCTCTTTCTCTCTCTCTCTCTCTCTCTCTCTTACACATACACATACACATACATATACATACAAATATATACACACACACACTCACATACATACACATACTTTCTTTTCGTCAGCTGGATGTAGTTTCCTGGGGTGGGGGTAGAATAGGATTCCAACTTAGCTGTCTCGAGAGCTCCTCTGATGCCCTGCATGTTAGAAATGTGTGTTCAAGAAACAGCAAAGCTACCACACCTGCTGTCCTCATCTGCCCGACTGCCTGAGTAAGCACAATGAGACATTTACACATTTGAAGCCACAGCAAGGATGGAAGCAGTAACAAATGTACACACTTTCCATCTGCATGGTGATCTGAAATGACTTTCTTTCCCTACTACCTACCTAGTCTTCCCAGCTTCTTCCTGCATATGTGGCTCTYGCTTGTCTTTAATCCTGATTCCTCTGTCAATCTTCCTACACTGGCCTCAGTAATCTTTATCTTCATAGCTTGCAGTTTACCCAGTAGGGGTGGGAATTACAATTACTCAGGAAGACTTTGTAGAAGACAGATTTCTGTACTGAACTGACATAATAAAACCAACATGCAGGGTCAAGGATGCTGAGACACTTACCCATAAATTTGGTTCCGACGCAGCAAACAAAACAATTCTGCTGGTGGGTTTTTGTTTGTTTGCTTGTTTTTTGTTATACTGTACATGGCCTGTTTCTATTCACCACAGTGGASCAAGGCAACAAGCTGGTCATCTTTTTAAATCAGCAACATTTCCCTGTAATAGTTATTCTGATGCCCAACAGTCTCRTGTATGTGTCTGTGTGGAAARCAGGGTGTTGTTTCATCTACCTGTACATCTGTACTTATATATACAGTGCAGTTTCCCTGTTATACTTCTTGTTAGGACTTACAAAAACTTACCCATCTACGGTAATGAAGAAGTTGGTTTTATTATCAAGACTATAGAGTTCAAGGGACCTGGACACCCTTGGCTTCTGGAAGGAGAGGAAGATAGGCATATAAGAACACATGCAGCCTCTCTGCCCCTGCCTGTGTCCACATTGCCCCATAGCCTTCTACTCTTATTTCCCGCTGCCACATGTATTTTCTTTTCCTCCTAGCTTTCTGTTCACAGGGCAGAGGAGGACTACGCATCCYTGAGTCCATGGGTTCTCAGATTGTCAGGGTATCTCCTTCACATTTCCAGATTCCCAGGAGAGAGGACAGGACTATTCTAGGTGGAGGTCATGCCCATTCCTGGTCCAATTAAGCTATCTTGGGAAGAAAACATTACATGTCAGATGGGATTTAGCACCACAGCATAAAGCATGACATTAATGATGATGTCAATAACAGTGATATTTATAGCCTCGCTTAATAAGGATGCTAGAGAGGGCATTCTCGTGGTTGGTTTCCATCCACTAAACTGCTGAGATCATTGATTTTTATGGYTACAAGATGGCCCCAGTGGTTCCAAGCATCAAATCAGCATACTACAAGATCTAAAGTAGTCAGTAACAACTTGAGGAAATCTCATTGGCTCTGTGGAAGCTACTCTCCAGGGTTTCTCCCTCTCAGCAGAATTCCTTGTRGAGCCATTGAGTAAGTGAAGGCCATAGCTGGTGTACACAGTACCTCCTCCCGGTGCCTTCCCACAACCATCCACACTAGAGATTGAACTCAACCTGATACATTCTAGGTTATTACTGTGCCGCTGGGCCCTTATTCCAAACCYGGACTTTTCCTGAAAGAAGAACTTTCAGCCCAATATGGCTCCAAAGCCTKATGTTCAACAGGGTAGCTCAGAGCTTGCCCATCCCCAGTGGGTGGTGACAACAGTCTGTGATAATGGAGGTTGAAGGGATTGGCTCTCTTGGCTGTCTCCTCTGATGGAAGTGAAATACATAAGCTATGTGGTTTCCTGTGAGCCTCCCACAATGCTGACTYGAGGATCTTTAGCAAAAATGAAGTCCACAGCAAAAGGAAGACGGGGACGATGAAGGTCTCACCAACAGTGTTGTGGACACTATACAAGGAGGAGCTAGAAAATTGAGATGTGTTTAGTGGGGAAAGGCTGTAGGGAGACATTGGGCTCTAGGAAAAGGGAATGGGATAAGGTAATAAAACTTCCTGAGCCAAGCAAGCAGAAGCCGGGCTCAGAACAGGCAGGGAGGTGCTGYGAGGAGATAGCAGAGATGAATGAGCTGGCTGGGTACTTCTGCCAGCCAGGCCCAGATGCGCCAGGAGCGCCAGCAAAGCTCCCCTTGCTCTGGAGGTCAGTTATTTATTTATATTGTAACGGAACCTAACAAATTCTAAAACTAGATAAATCCAATTACCCGTGTTTTGCCTTCAGGGAGTGCGAAAGATTAATGGTGGTATTTTGGCAGTAGCATAAAAAGAAATAGGTGGTAATAACAGGGCGGCTGTAAAGAGGCAGAGAGCAGGCTGCAGTTTGGCCAGCTGCTGCTATCCTGGTCAGAGAACATCCATCCCCTTCAGGTCTGATGGGGGGTGGGTTCAGATCAGGGAACTCCTAGGATTGCTTCATAGCATATAGCGTCTGTCTCTCATCATCGGGTCTGGTCTTATTTTAGCTTTGTAATGCCAACAAAGAACCCAGGAGCTTGAACATGCTAGTCAAGTGCTCTACCTCTGAAAATACCCCCAGTCCTTGTTTCTTTTTGAAACACGGTCTTATTATGTTTCCTGGATTGATCCTCAGTCTAATTCGCCTTCCTCTTCCTGTGGAATGCTGGGATTATGGGCATGGGCTAGCACACTGGGCCCCACCCTTTTTGGAGATGCTCTTCTTTGTACACGTCTTGTATCATTCTCTGCTTCATCCCACCCYGTGTAGCTCCAGTGTTTGAGTGTCAGTCTAGCATCTTAGCATGCCTCTGCCTGGGAGCTTTCACCAGACTCCATACCTTTACTTTCTGGGTAAGGAGGGATCTGACGGAAGTGGCAAGCTGCAGAAGACCCCATTTGCATCTTTCCTGAGCTGCTCAAGGGATACTCCTTTGTGGAACCATTTCCTAGGCCGCTGCAGGGCCTCTATTACAGCATCCCCAGAAAACCGAACTCTGGTTACCATGGCTATGCTGCTTCTGTGCCCACACGCACAACCTGATTGTTGCCCTCTCTGTTCAGATTTGCATTGTTACCCCGTCACTTCCACTGCGTCAAACTCCTGATCTCTTCCCTGCGTAACCTGTGACTTAGGAGATGTCTCTCTCAAGATGCCTTCGTTGATATTCACACATTCTGCCTCTTTAAGAGATGTAATTATTTTTATCGAGATATAATTCACATGTCATAAAATCCACCCTTTAAAAGTGTACAATTCAGTGGCTTTTAGTATATAAACCGACAAGGTACTTCCAGGACATTTTCACCCCTCCCCCAGAAGGAACCCCATATCCCACTGAAAGGCACCCACATTACCCTTTCGCCTACCCTCGGGCAGACTCTAAATGAAGGTACCCAAGCTGGACCCTGAGTCTGTGTGAACTCTATTCGTGCTCTACCTTTAATTTGTTATTTATTTCTTCTTTCACACACTATCTTTCTCTTTCTTTCCATAAGCATGGTTTGAGAGCTTATCACTGAGCATTTTTTTTTCAGACACTGTGCATGGAGATTAGCAGGCATAATTCTTACCTTTAAACAAGTCAATTTTGAGGTAGGAGATTTTTGAATTAATCAGTTAAACATATTCTTCTAAGTGTTCTGGTCCCCTGTAAATGTGTGCTTAGAAGGTTAGGCAATTGCAGGAATGGCGGGTGTCTGTATGCTACCAGCAGTGTCTGTATCCTGAGGAATAAACGTATGCTGTGGAAACTTGGTTTGTAGCCTATCACCCAGAATTCATCCTCACTTCTTATGTGCCAGCCCAGCTCTAACATTGGTTTGTAACTCTTGAGACCTGGCCTCGCTGTCCAGGCCAGTAATGGTCATTCACCTGTATTGGGGCTGTCTGGAGACAGGTTGGAGAATTTGTAGTTATGACAAATTTCCCAGCAATGGTGATGATGCTTGTTCTGCATGCTCTACTTTGAGAATAACTGTCTTAGAATATCCCTTTTCACTGACTTTCATCCTGGGCCTGCCAAGTAATAGGAACCATCTAAAGTAGGGGGCCTGCTTTGTCTTATCAGGCCCTGCTCAAGGACCTATGAGCCTGTGGCTGAATCCAGGCTCAACGTKATGGCTGCTTMCATAACTGAACATTGCCTGCTTCCAGGTTTAATAGTCTCTTCTCGAGTGCACTGAGCCTCATCATACCAAGTGCCCAATGCGTTCTGCTCACTGTTCATGTTGCCAAGATCCGCAGATGCCAGGCTTGGCCTAGCTGGACATTTCTGCTACAGTTAGCAGCTTCCTCTGTAAGGATAGCCACAGATAACATGGTGGTCATGTCAACATATCATTGTCATCCTCCCTACTCCTTCAATCCTATTTCAGAATGTGACTATAATGGCAAAGACGACACATGTATTTTCCTCTAGCCTATAATTTACCAACTCTCCTGGCAAAGCCAAACCGTGAGGGGGAAGAGTGAACTGTATGCTTCTGTGGCTTTCCAACTCAAATATTCGCATCTGAATCTACCAAATTCTTCAGAATTTAGTGGACTACGAAGTCTTTAACTATAAACACCAGGAAAAAGATAGGATTATTGATGAGATTATAAAGTGAGGTTGACCAATTTAAAAACCAAACAAATACAATCTAATCTACCCTCACTCTGATGTTCTTATTTTTACTTCTATAAACAAATGTTTCCCCCACAGTGAAGTTGCAGTCTTTATGACTGTAGTTTTAGGGAGCTCAAATTCAAGCAAAGCAAACCAAGAATAATAGATGTCAAGATATTTATCACAGCCAGTGGTCAGGAGGGGCTGAAGTAGGATGTACTGACAGGAGACATGGTGTGACTATTCTGTAACTTGGTTTGTGTGCTCTTGAATGCGTATTTTATATATGTGAAAAAGCATTGCACTGTGCTCTTAAGATCAATGTCCTTTGTGTTCGCTTCACTTAATGAATAATATTCTGCAATAATTAGAACATTAAAAATACCCCAAAGAGTTTAAAAAGTGACCGTTAAAAATAGTGTTACAAGATAGGTAAAAGCAGACTTTATCTGTTGAATTAAATTAGTAAGTTGAAGACCACATTGTACTTTTTAACCTTATTGTACTTTTACCTAATTTTCAACATGAATGACATAGAACTAACACTAGTTACAAAGCAGAAAAACACATAAAAACAATATAGAAAAAGTCAGGCCACGACAAGTAGGTAGAGGCATTCAGGTGGAAGCACAACTCTCAGAAATCATACATCAGAATAACATCTTGTCTTACAGACAAAGTCCCATTTATTTAATTCCAAAATATAGACCTGAGAGTTTGAAGAGGCACACTGATAGAATCTTTATTCAGATACCAGAGAAAGGTTAGCACATGGCTAATGTAGCCYCGGTACTGTAGCAACTGGAACGAGAATTTCTTTTAAAGAGGTCAGGTACCCAAGAACACTTAACTGTGAGTTGTTTCTTTTCCCCAGTCCAAGGAAGACACACCTGGTCTGTCTGAGGCCGAGATCTTCAACAAGTCAGACTGAAAAGTTACCATACCAACTACCCTAGTATTTACCAGGAGCATCTGTGCCTTATATTCAGCCCCAAGTTTAATCTATCTATCTATCATCTATCTATCTATCTATCTATCTATCTATCTATCTATCTATCTATCTATCTATCTATCTATCATCTATCTATCTATCTATTAATTAGCAGAGAACAATAAATGTCTTATTAAATCAGTGCTGATAAAAATAAGCCATAGCAGCCATAGTATGTTAGTTGTCAGCAGATATCAGCTTAGGGGGTGAACAGGCACGTGCCAAGGTATAATACAGCATTTCCAATACACGTTGTGGTGTTAAATCCTCGTTATGGTGTTTTAATAATCAATTGGATTTGAGCGTACAATATTTGTCTAATTAACTCCACATCGACACTCAGGAGCCTGTCTTGCAGGCCGCGGATGATGGATTAGTTATGGTAGCTTGGACCTGATGATTGAGAGCAGTCCATTCTCTCTGCTCTGAGGGGTTCATGCCCAGGGTGCCAACAAAACAACTACTGAAGCCTGATGGGACAATTCTATCACAATTAACAATAAGTTCAGAATGAGAATAATGCTACCTTTGTTAAGGCTTTGGCCCCCACTCTTTAGTCTCTAGTCTGTCTTGCTGTTGTGTACTGCCCCAATGATGAGGGTCTCAGACCTATTGTGATGTAACTATTCAGGTGAGGCAAGATTCACCTCTTTATTTTTCCCCCAAATGTCTCTGTAAAATCATCAGAAGTCTTCTGCAAGATGCTCTCTACCTTTCCCCTTCTCTTCTGTCCTTTTTATTTCTTTGTTTCATCTTTCTTCTTTAATGGTGTATTGCATACTTGTATGCTGACATTTTCAAACCCTTGTGCACATCTTTTATTCTGCCTTCTCTGAGGCATTGTCTTAGCTGCTTAGATTTTGTATTCAAGTTTAAAAACTGTGAGTTGTACTGACCTTTGTCTTCACAGTTCCTCATAAAATTGGTGATGTGATTCTCCTCCATGCTTTTCTAGCTACAAATGTGTGTAATGACAGTACACGGGACTCAGATTTCCAGGGCTCATGGGTCTGTGACTTGACCAGAGTTAACAACCAGATGTAACAAAGAGAAGGAGCACTCTGGGTCTGTTGACACAAACATCTGATAAGAGGCCATCACTCTGGGTAATGATGTCATTGGAATGAAAACTTCTAATTTCTTAAATATAGTGTTCTAGTCATATATCATGTATTGCCATCAATAAGTAATTTGTAACTATATACCACATGACAACAAAAATTGTCATGTACCCAGAATTGAATGGGGAAAAGGGGGGATGAGTCAAGGAAGATTTGGGAGAGAGAAGGAACATATGCTCAAAACATGATATGTGCAATTCTCAAATTACTAATAAAGGCAATGAGTGACACTGGGCTTAGGGTCACTAGCTCCATAGTGCTGTGCCTCCTTAATGTGCTGAGACCAGGAATCAATCTCCAGAAAACCCCCTCCAACCTTAGAAGTAAAGACCAGGATATTAATATAAATATACAACTTCTGACAGCATCAGATCAAATAAATTTAACAAGCATGYACCTAGATAAATAATCTTGGGTGTAACCAAACGTTATGTAATTAAGAAGAAAATGCAAGAGCCATATTGGGAAAGACTGAGGTGTGGATAGATGGGTTTTATTAAATGCARCGTTTCTAAACAGAAAAGGATTCAGTAACTATTTAAAAAGCAACTGGTAGACTGCAGGAAAGTGATTAACAGTATTTATAGCATTAATAACTAGATTATATAAAGAATAGCTACAAATCACCACCAAAAGATAAATCACCCAACAGAAAGCAGATGAACTATATGAATCAGCAAATGACTGAAATAAAATTGCAAATAAGTACCTGGAAAAATGCGGAGCCTCATGAGCGATCAGGGAGACATAAATTAAAATAAAAAATATAAATTACTCTAGAAAACTTATAAAAATGTACAGCATCAGAGAAGAAAGGGTTAACTCTTGAACAGTGCTGGTGAGAATATAAAGGTGGGAATGTTTTGAAAAAGGCAATTGCCTATACCTCTGAAAGGTAAAGATTTCCATTTTTGATTAACACCCAAGCCTGGCCATATGGTGTGGCTGGTGAAARGTCTCATTCTACTCACCCTGGAGTTAACCAAGGACCTGCAGGCCTGATATCAGCCCTCAGCTTTATTCCTTGGAGAATAATTAGCAGAGAAAAGAGTAACAACAATAACTCTGTATTTTTAAATTCAAGGAGAATTCAGAAAAAAAGGCAAGTGTTGAAAATGATCTATTGATATTGATACAGTCTATGGGGAGTTGGGTAGCCCGACAAAAGTATAAAAGCAACAATGGACCCTAGACCATCTTTCTATGACAAGCCTGCAGCTATTGTAAATAATGAGGTGTTGAGAAGCAAGGTGACAGTCTTTCATGGGAAGGTGAAAGCAATTGTACAACCATTTTTATCACATGTTTAAAACATGGATAAGTACATACCTTCACATACAAGTCATCTAACAGTGCATGGGGGGGGGAGGCTAGTTGCTTCTTGAAAGCAAAGATCAGGACCCCAAAAGGCATGAATGAGGAGGAGGTATAAGGAGAAGGTGGGCTCTGTATGTTCTCTATACTTCCATTATTGAATACCATGAGTACTGTATTGATGTAGTTTTGAAATGTTTAATTTTAGAAATAAAAAGGACACAGATAGTAACACCAAGAGAAGATAGTCCATGCACAGATCACATGGCTATCAGAGCCCAAGGGGAAAATTGATTGGTGTTGCACCTACAGTATCCCCTCTCATAGATGTGTCTTTGCCACTGACCAGCCTCAGGTCCTCACACCAAGGCTACTGCAAAATGGAGAGTCTAAACAAGACCCTATTATACACAGTTTCAATCGACATATTTTAGTTCTGCTTTCATAATGCCTTTTCCTGCATAATACCCATTTCCTGCACCCACTCAAGTGCTGCCATAGACTTGGATAGGAGTACAGCCAAACCACTAGCAGTTTGACATGATGCTGTGCTAGGGATTTTTAGTAAGGTAAAGTCATGTAGAATATCTCCACACAACTGAGTTTAAAGGTGAAGCCCATTTGAGAAACTGGGTTCTCATCCTGTTCTCAAATTCTAATATTAGAAAAGAGACAATGTCATCTTGGCCATAATTGCTACTGATTTCAATTTCTCCATTTTTTCATCCACAGACAGAAACAACAAGATGGATAGTGTTTGATAAATCTACAAAACTACATCATCATTACACAGGGGCACTAAACACATGGTCACCAGGGATTAGTCATATTACACACTAAGATGAAGATCTTTTCTACCTATCTCTTTTAAAGATGAGTTGCAGAGTGATCAGATGTATTACCAGATATGCAAACTTAGCTACATCTATCTACATGTTAACCATGTTCAGAATGGATGGAGAGATGTCAATTTTAAATGGGAGGGCATTGGACACAGTGGAGGTATTGAGATCCTTGGTGGATTGGAACACATAGCTACTACTCTGGTCTTTGTCCATGAAGGAAAAACTACCCTTCTTTTTGATTCTCCTCTCTGTGGCAGAGGGCAAGCTCCAGCACATTGCCCAAGGCCATCTCTCTCACCTCCTGCAGCAGAAAATTGGGAACTTGTTTTGAGAGTGCAGTGAGATGGATTATGTGGCCTCTGGCTCTTGGAGACAATCAAGTTGTCCTTCACACTCCAAGTGGATGTAATTAACTCCACTGATAAGATGTTATGCCAATAGCAACGTGAAAAACACCGGAAAATGAATCAAAACGATGCCCAGTGAACTGTAGCAGAGGCAAAGGGGAGGAGTCAACACAAGGTGCCTCACCTTCTCTCTCAAGCTTAGCAAATGACTTTGGCCTTGTGACTTTCTAAGGGAGCCACTGCTATGTACTAACTCTGAGAAAAAAGAAAAAGCAAGTGGGCCCATGCTCTTTGCTCCCTTCTGTTGAGTTGTAGGTTATCTCAAGAATAAACATGGGCAGAAAAAGGCTGCATGGAAGCTAGGAACTTCTTTATCATGGTCTGAGGGTGGTACTGAGCTGTGCAGCCTTGGGCGGTCCAGAATCCTATACTGAAATTGACAGTCCTCTTGGTAAGGGAAGACCAGACAAGGCCAGACCACTTCATATGCTGTGCCCTAATGGCCCCTCCTTTATTCAATAAGAATTCACAGAGCGGGGCTGACAGGGGGATCAGGACAGTGGGACATGGGGGGATGTGATCTGGCGGGAGACTGTAATAAAACATAACTTGTTTGAAAATTCTGTAATGACAACTAATATCTTATATGCAAATCTTTAAAACTAAAAATGTACTTTAAAGTATATATATATATGTATATATATACATACATATAATTAATAAAGAACACAGGAGGACTATGAAGTAAATATAGTCACTTCCCATCTGAGGAATCCTAATCAGAAGTGATATTTGTAAGCAAAGTGTACCAATATTTACGAAAGGATCATAATTTTGAGTAATTAAATACTAGTTAATTGATTTCCTGAGTAATAAATTTAGCTTTCCAGTAATTGTCCCCCATTAATGGGTACGTTCTCATAAGTGTTTTACTATAATAAGTCATTAAGATTTCCTGAATAATTTCTCTCCAAATCATTGATTTTAAGTTACTTTTGCTAATGCAAATGCTTATGATCTCCTAATGTTGCCATGTGTCAGTTTCAGTCAATGCCATTTTGACAATCTGTGATTTGTTTATGTTTTAGTTTTAAATAATAAAAGAAAAGCAAGGGAGGAAAGAGCCTATGGTAATGGGTAAGTTTGTGGATTACTGTTCTAAAATTTATCTTCAGGAAACTCTGTGTCAAGACCTCTTTTAAAAGATTTGTCTAAGTGTCATTTAAGATTATAAAATTTCCTCCAAATTGATTCTGCCATATATTTGGTATCAGGTGAAAGCCATCCGCTAATGCGCTTTTTGTTTCAGAAGGCCCTGTGGAAGATGTGGCCTGGATTTGTGGCCTGTGGGCAGCCACGGAAAGGTTCTAAGCAAAGCCATGACACATCAACAGATCATCGTGGTGGCTATCAGTCTGTAGAAGATACAATGATGTGAACTGAACGAGCTGAGAATCAGAAATAAGATAGCCAATGGCCCCCAGTTAGGATGCTTTTCCAAAAGCAGATAGGAGCTATGATAAAGGGCTAAAGCTTGAAATATGGCAATGGATGAGAAAAAGTTGTTCTGGAGCAGTCAGAGGGCTCACTCTACCATCTCTATCATGCCTGGATATTGCTGCATGTTAAGGTTTCTCCTTCTGATCAGTTGGCAGTGTACATGATAACTGGGCACCTATCTATAGGAATATTCAATCAGGTCCTCTCCTTTGGAAAAGGAGCCCAATGAAAGTTATCTTAAAAAAAGACAAGGGAGGGGAGAAGAGACAGCAGATGACAACAAGGAGAGAAGGAAGTAATGATGAGAAATTTATGCCTTTGCTAGCTTTGGAGTTATCCAGACATGAYCTTTAAATTCAAAGGGTTACAAAGAATGGATGTTCTGCTTTAGAAGTACCAGAAGATATTAAACCAGCCAACCCATTGTCTTGGAAATGTTGTTTTTCTAGTTCAGTTTAATCAGTCTCTTCATGAGTGTATAAAGGGGCCAACAAGATGGCTAAGTGGTTAGTTGCCTCCAGCACTAATGAACTCAATTCAATTCCTATGACTCACATGCTAGAAATCCTAAGAATTGTTCTCCATATACACACCCTGACATATGTACCATGCACATAAGATAAATAAATGTAATACAACTTTTTTAAAAAAGCAATACAGTATAGGTTTCCAAATTGTTTAAGTYCTTTTATTAACATTTTCACAAAAATACAAATTTTCATAACCATGATGATTATGATGAAATTAATTACGTATTTCACTTCTTTGTGCTTAAAATCAAAAACATAGGAAGGAATTCATTAAATTATACTGAGTTATGTATACTTGCTCAAATAAAAGATTTTCATTTTCATCTAAAACTATATTGGTCACCTACTGAGTTTATAGCATAATATGCTATATAAATATTTTTCTTATGATATTTTACCGTCATGATTTCTAGTTTCGTGAAAGATAAGGTCAGAATTTTAATATGACATCTGAGAGCCCTGCAGTCTTTGCTGTTTATTTGTCTTCCTGTTGTTTTCTTATTGGATTTTTGGAGACCTTTCTTTCTTATATATGAAAAAGAAGACCCAGTGTTAGCCTTGGCTCTGAACAGCTTCCTGATGATTTCATGTGTCTAGATGACCCAGGATCTAACTGATATGTCTCAACTAGTTACAATCTTTTAAGGTGATTAAGCCYCAACCCTCCATTCACTGTTTCCAAAGGAGGAACAAAGGCACAATCCCCATATACGTTCATTTCTATATCAAGCTGTGTGATCTCAGGTAAGAGTTGGACATGCCCACTCTTAGAGTTCCTTGTTTAAGAAGTCTGTATACCTTTAAGTGTTTTAATTGTTGGAGTTAAATTGTGTACTTGGACATGTTTAGATATTCAGAAAGAACAAGGTTTTCTCCAACCAGTCACTGAGCCAATTTGTACCATTATCAGTATAATACATAGTAGTGTTATGGCTAAAGAAGCCACCATGTGAAAACCAAGGCAAAGAACCCAGCATGTTCTTCTGCAAGTGGTGCTGAGTCTCCTCACACATTTAGTGAGTAGTGTCACGTGGATACCAGTCTTCTGCACCAAGTATGTCCTTAGGTCTTTGTGTTTGGCATTTTTGCCCATTGTATTAATCCATTTTCCTCCAAGAGAGTAACAGCATTAGCCATGAAAACTCTCCTTGGAAGYGTCTTGAGGAATGAGTGGAGGGGCAAAGCGTTCTGCCAGGTTGGTTTGATTGGGAGGTAATGGATTCCAACATGCTTTGCTTGGCTCTGTCTGCATCTCTCAGTGGTCATTTGCAAGGTCACTCTGTTGACAGAATTGGTGAATCACTAAGAAACTGGGATACAAATTTGTTTCTGAAATGACTGATTTCCAGGTATGCAGGAAGTCAGAATGCTCCTGTAATTTTCCAACAGGCAATGGTGGAGATTGAGCAAGGAGTGGTGTATGGGAACGGAAATGCTATATTCATAGTCAGAATGTTCAATAATGATCAGTAGAGGAGTAAGGGGG
>BDUI01005885.1:38692-49672 GCA_002335545.1 Apodemus speciosus
TGTGTGTGTGTGTGTGTGTGAGTGTGAAAAGTTCCAGAGTCTGTTTGTCTAGCTTTTTCGAATGTACAGTACATTATCACTATCTGTGGTTACTCCCGGGCCTCTTGCTCTCTCTGTTTAACCAAACACAGTAGCTGTGATTTTATCCTTTCCTATGCACTAACCTCCTCTGCCTCTCTATTCTCTTCATCTATAAGATGGTTAGATGTTGCCTTTAGAACAGTTTAAACTCTTTATGTAAATAGAAACCAAAGCGACTTGAATTTTGTTTTCATCTGGTCAGTGAAGGAAAAACATAGAGAACCCAATTGATGAGCGTAATGCATGAAAGAGAAATCGAGGAGATTGGAAGGGGGTGGGGACCACTCGTAACTGTTACATATGGTGAAAGCAACAAGCTGTAGAGGTTGACTTCAATCTTTGACATCAGAGTGGATGAAGAGAGAGAAGAAATGAATAGGACAAGGAGGGCAAAGGTTAAGAGATACTGATAAGGTCCCTCTTGAGGATTAGTAAGCTCAAACGAGCCTTCCTCTGAATTCCTGATGTTTCCTGCATGCTCGAAGCATTTTAAATAATAGATGCACACACGCTACAGTTCTCGAGGCTGGCTGTTTTCAAACTCATGCTATGGAGTTGTTTGGGGGAAGACTGGAAAGAGGAAGCTGACTTTTGCTTCCATGTCATGTAGAAATTTCATCCAAGCAACTCTAAACGCACACATTACAAAAAAGCATTGATTAGCTCCCGATAAATGCATATCGAAAATAAGTGAAGGTATTGGGGAGAATGAATATGCATAGCTTCAGGAAGAYTATTAGAGTCTCGGGAAAGAGTAAGACCACAGGCCGTGGKATAGGTCTGTGCCTGATGTGTTTGTGTACCACAAAGGTCAGAATACCTAGGGCTGAGCAYGTGAGCTGACATGAATCAAGAGAGGAGATGAGTGGGTACCAGGATGGAGTGCCTGCCGTCACCACATGAGGAGGAGCCACTGGGATGACTTGCCTAGGAGCGATGGGGTCTGCCTGGCCTTTCACAGGACTCTCATTGCCTGCAGCTTTGACAAAAGACTCTAAGAGGCCAAGCATTCAGGTTTAGAGGCTGTGGGAAAAGARCCTTGGTAGTTGTTGTGGGAGGTGTCAGGGATAGAGACTATTTTGAGCCCAGCAYTGAAGATATTTACTGAAATATTGGGTATAGTTAAGGAAGACCTATAGGGAACTAAAGGTAACTGGGAATTCATGTCTAGACAGTTTGCAAGGTAGAATATCTAGAAAGCAAATCATATATCCCAGCGTGATATTTACTGATGGCTTATGATAAGGTGTAGAATAATTGATTTTATTGACTTTAGTAGGATTCTGAAGGTTTTAAATGTCAGAGACTCCTCTTTCTCTCCTAATTGAAGTTTCTCTTCTCTCTCCCAGTGGAAAACATCTATTATTTTCTGAAGCATTTATTCTTTGCTGTGGTGGATTATAGCTGCCTCCTCGTTATGTTGTTTAATTGGACTATTGGCTACAATTATAAACCTATTGAGTCATATACATTTACTTGTCTNTGTTTCTTCCTCAAACTGATAGGTAACTGCTGAGCTCACAAAGGTGTGACCTTGGCCCTTGCCTGAGCCTGAGCCTATCCTTTCTCCTTTTGTCACTCTCACATAACAATCTGCATTTGTCAACCAAAGGCAAAACTACCAAGACTCACCTGGCCTGGTGCAGTCACCTATGATTACATGTTGACATTAAACTGTTAGACGATAATATGTTTTCTAGAAGCCATGCAACCACTTTCTGGTTTCAGATGGAGAATCCATCTGTCAAATACAGATGTTTGAACTGCAACTTAGCACTACATTTTATCAACTGTTATTGGTGAATACCACACACACACACACACACACACACACACACACACACACACACACACAAGCACCTCTCTTCCTGCCTCTGCATGTATATAGCAAGAGTGTAGACTATCAAGGTCAGTGACTGGAAAGGTTGACTAGGAATGATTCCAAAGATGTCCCTACCTTGCTCTTGCATGGCTGCATTGTTTTAATCTTGTTTTAGTGATGGGCTTGCCTCAAATGACYAGTTTATCCCTATTTCCCCTCTTAAKTTTGTCCATATGGAGTGTTCATAACATATTTTGAACCACTGTCCATCTGTGCTGGACAAGGTGCATATCACTAGAGTCCTTGTAGTTGGAAAAACTCAGACAGGAAAACCTAGAGATTTGCACTTGTGACTGGGGTTTCATCCTAGCTCATTGCATCATTGGCTTTATCTGCTACAGGGCATGCAGTCATGTGACAGCAATGCCAGGTTTCTAAGGATAGATCGGGGGRAAAAAAMCCCTATTTTATAAAGTTATAGCTCTCAGCCTAGATCATTTGCAGAATAAATAATACTTGACYATCTTCTTTCTCTGGTCAGCCTTTRAACATGGCCAGTCTTCTCTCTGCAGCTCAATAAAATGTCTACTATCTCTTTCTAACTTCGTCCTTTCTTTCTCTTGTCCAATGTCAAAACTTTCCTTGGTTCTCTGATCATTGTCCCTGGGTTTCCAGTGAAGTGCACAGCAAAGAGCTGAGTAGCTGAGTCACAGAAATAACACTAATGGCATGATGCTCGCACTGCTCAGCACGCCTCAGTGCACATCCCACTCGCTGAAGCTAATTGAGCTGTTAGCCTGCTCTTCCCAAGCCCCAATTTTCAACCATTCCCCTTAGGATGGCAAGTAGTGGGTGGTTTTGAGCCAGTCCCCTTAGCTCACTCAGTCACGGTGGGCAGGGAAGGATGCTGGTCTCAGGTTCTCCAAAAGTGGGTAGGGCAATTTCCCAATACCCCCATCTACAGGTATTAGGACCATGAGCTCTGTCCTCCCTATATTTCCTCTGATCTGGTGTTCCAGTGGATGGTTTTCCACCAGAAATTAACATTTACAATTATCTTCATTTACATAAACCATACATAAATTTACCTCAGCCTGGAGAGAGAAGAGCTTACATAAAGCCACACCACAAAAACTATGTGAGGTTGCTCATCCTATTGGCTGCTCTTGTTCTGAAAGGCTTCAATAGAGAATTCCTTTAAATGCCAAGAGTCCCTTGTGGCTCAAAGTATGATTCGGTTTACATATATTTTTCAGGAACACATCTGTCATGTGTAAATCAAGATGCATTTGAATAATCTGCTTGCCACTCTTGGAAGCAGTTTCTGTTTCTTTTACGTGTCTCTACCTTTTCTCTTTCACTGCTCTGAGAACTCTTCCACAGTCATAAATAGAAATTCAAGAAGAAATGTCTAGGGTGTGTAGCACCTGTCAAGGAAAAGGGTCTCCTGGGAAAATAAAGTTTCCTTAAGAGACTGTTAGCAGGGGCCATCTGTATCCCCCAAAATATCATCATCTTTAGTTAGTGGTAATTCAATTTTAAAAATATTTATTTTTATGTATGTGTGCCTGCTTATCTGTATGAACAGCACATATAGTGTCTATAGAGGCCATAAAAGAACACTGGATCCTTTGCAGATAGAGTAACAAGAGATCTTGAGCTACCCTAAGTGGGTGCTGAGAACTAAGCTCAGGTACTSTGCAAAAACAGCCAGTAAATCTCTGAGCCATCTCTCCAGAACATCCATTTCCAATTATATTTTACCATTTAGATCTAGGGTATGGTGTATAAGTATTGTATAGAGATAAGGAAATCTGATCTACCACCACTGAACATGTTGCGTGACCAACTACATGAATATATTATTTTATCTAATTCTCCAGGCAGCTCTATAATGTTCTTTCCTTATTGTGTGCTTTAGGGAACTGAGGTTCAGAGACTCAGAGCAGTTTTTCAATGCTTTAGTTTAAGATGACAGCATGCTAGTCATTGGCCATTCATCTTCGTGAGGGTTTTGCTACTTAACAGATGTTTTATTTAGTTTCCCTTGAATGTCATGCACTGAGCTGCCCATTGGGACTGTTACAGGAGAAAACTTAGAGATGGGTTTTGGATAGTAGTACAAACCAGTGAGTTTATAGTGCTACCAGGAGAGTGAAGAATGAACAGAAAGCACCCAGATGAAGAAACCACACAAGAGGCCACATACTGGCCTTGATGACCCTATGGGATTAATCCAAGCTCTAGCAGTGACCTTATAGAGGTCATAGTACTGACAGTGAGTAGATTGTGCTGAAACTGAGAGGGGGTGTTGGAGGCAAGTGCACATGCTGTGAGCTATAATCAGAGGTCCTGGGGATGAACCATACTGAAATGTGTCTGAGGATCTTGTCCAATAGAACTTCCAAATGAATCACTACTCCTAAAACCCAAAGATCTAGACACATCCACTGAGAGGATTGGTATTCTCGAGAAGAGTGGCCAAATGGAGGGAGATGTTGAAGGCAGAGGAGAAAATGCTAATGTGATACAAGAGAATAGGAATAGTGAGCAAAGAGACCTTTATAGAACCTGAGAAAATCAGAAGYGCATGGCATCAGCTCTGGGAAAGACTTTGCTTGATTTTTTAGAATGCTAAACCTGAACCGAACCCAAGTCAAGTGCATCCTTTCTGCTTCCAACTCATGGCCTGCCTCTGCATTACAACCAGCAAGAGTAAATAAACAGCAGCCGAAGGAGCCATATGGGGTATCACTGGGAAGCAACTGAATATTTATTTTGAAACCCAAAAAGGTCTCCCTCTCTTTATATAATATATGCCAATGTGATTTACAATGCCCCCCACCCCCACATTTCCCTTAATATTTGAAATGCCCATCCTGTGCTCCCATTCAAAATGGCTTTTTTTTCTTAGACAAATACCCCAAATGCTTTGTAAGCAGTCTGAATAAGTTCATGTTTCTCTGGTCTCTAGAAAAGAAGGGGTTAACTCCGCCTTTCTAGATGAAATGTTGCTTTTCTCCTTTATCTGCTTCTGATTTTTTGGGCCCTCTGGTGTCATTATGATGAATGTCTATCCAACACAATGATAGACCTTCCTAGATCACCATCTGAGAACAAAAGCCCTTAAGGTGGGGGAAAAGTCTGAATGTTTATGTTTTAATATTCAGTGTTGCATTCAGGTAGGATTCTTAAATGATAATGGACAAAAAGCAGATGACATGATGCTGACAGAGTTGATGTGTTGGAGCAGATTCTTGAGGAAGGTAGGTCCAGAGTAGAGATGGAGGCAGGAGCCTCAGAGAGACAGAGGAACTGTAGTTAATGCATCAGATTCAGGCTGGGAGAATGAAGAGACAAAGAAAAGATTCTCACAGAGGGTCATCTGCATGATGTTGGAACGTTCATGGACCAGAATCACCTAGGTAACAGGTACTAAGAGAGCCAAAGGTAACTCTTTGTTTCCTCTCTTTGTTCACTCTCATAGATCTTTATATACCAAATGATCATTTGTATGTAGGCAAGCTTCATCTCACACATTAGTATTTTAAGAAAAGCAATGTAAGTTACATGGGAGAGCATTGCTTCCACAGACAGAGAGCAGTTCCTTGAACCACAGTGTTGGACTGTCTCCCCAGGAAGGTGATGACCCAAGGCTGAAGCATCAGGGGAGTATCCACAGATGTGCTGCACAGATGCAAAGATGAGCACTAAKGAAGTAGATAATGGTGCRAAGAAAACAAGACACTTGGAAGAAGCTCCACTTGGTATAAGATGCTTTTAAGAAAGTGACCAGTTGACACCTCAAATTACCTCCCCAGCATAAATGTTTTAAATAGTGTTTGCTGACTTCTTTGAAGGCAAGTAATTCAGATTTTCAGTTGGAAATTATATGTTCCTAATAAATACAACAACAGCAACAAAAGTCCTTCTGCAAACCTCAGGGTGTGACAGGCTTGAGACAGGGAAGAAGATGTGAAGGAAGTTAGCGCCATATGGAGATCATCCAGATTGGCTGACTTCCTGCTTCTTTTCCTCAAGCCCCTCTCTTTCCCATTTTTAATGTATCGTTCTGTTTTGTATGCATCCTTGCATCCCCTTTAAATTCTTTTGGGTACAGAGTTGTATGTATAAATAAATAAAGAGCATGCTCCAGAAACTCAACAGTTTTCTCTTTCTGCTTCTCTGATCTCCACACACGGATGTGGGGATCTGTATCTATCTTGCTGAATTAAAATGAAAGAGCTCTGGGTTTCTAAGAGGTTGTCTGTTTTGTAACTTAGATCCCCTGGAAACTGAGCAGAAGATTGGAGGGTTAGGAAAGGTGTGATCAGCAGAGATGCTGCTAACTTTTACGACTTCTTTGAAGCAGAAGTTAAGATCCTTTAACCAGCACTCAGATGCCTCAAAAATATACCTGACCTCAGAAAAATCCATGAAAATAGACATTGGAGGCATTAAAAACATGCAGCTTATTAATGGAAAAGAGAAGAAAGTAAAAAAGAATTACAAATTCCTCAGAGATTAAAATGCTATCTTGTTAATGAGGACCAAAGCTTTGTCCAGACTCCTCCACCTGATATAGGAAATTATCTCAGATTTGGCCATTAAATTAAAAACGCATTTCATTTCTGTCTGTTGAAACTGCAGCAACCCACCAGTGCCTGAATTCCTTTTGACACAGGAGAAATTAAACTTTTGATCTATGTCTGCAGTTTCTGTCATTTCCTTATTTAGGAAGCTAGCATTATTGGGATCTTCCAAGTACAAGACCTATGCCTTAGGCTGGAATGGACAATGTTCAGGCAGGTAAGCTTTAGCCTCACCACCAATGACAAGTGGCATCTCTGAGAGTTTATCCCACAAAACTGCCATGCTTCTCAGATCCTGCAGGAACAAGACACTGTGGCATTAGCTAAAAGGCAAAATATTGAGGACAGAAAGTATTAATTACAGTAATATCAATGGCCAAAATAAAGTAGCTTTGCCCTCTCCTCCAATATTTCTTACTTAACCTTTCCATGGTAATGTTTTTCTAATGAGATGAGGGATGGTTGCAAATATGCCCACACTCCTCAGCTATATGGATAGAGTTTTGGAGAATCAATTGTTTTCCTCCTGGATAAAGAGTGTAAAAGTCTGTTGGAGGAAGAGACCTATTCCATGGGTCTCACGGTCCTTGCTTATTACTTATCTGGGGGTTATATGAAATGGTAACTTCTTAGTACTTGACTGTGCTTTACAGGAGGACTCAAGTAGGACATCGGAAGAGAAAGGTCAGGCATTATTACAATCTCTTTCCTTGCCCAGAATTCTCTTGATTTGTTGATTTGTCTTGAGCTGAACAACTTTCGTTCTTTGTTTTTCTTTCTTTCTTTCTTTCTTTCTTTCTTTCTTTCTTTCTTTCTTTCTTTCTTTCTTTCTTCCTTCCTTCCTTCCTTTCTTCCTTTCTTCCTTTCTCACTTTCCTTGAGGATGCCTTTGTAATGGTAGTTAACATTGTACTGATGCTAACATGTTCTCTACATACTATTGGAAATACACTGATACTCTCCTTTTGTACTTGAGCGCAAGTCCTGTAAAAACCATGTATGATTTTGAGAAGTTTCAGGTTGATTTGTCCTTTTCATCTCTTCTGACATGATTTAATGTCCCAGAGCTTGTAAAGGGAACAGAGTTCTTTCCTTTCCTTTTTATTGTAAAATTTGTGAATAATTTATTGAGTGACTAAAAGAACTGCAGCTTTAAATTATTAAAATGCATTTTGGTTTCGAAAGAAGACATTAGAGATGTTTGCCTTGGCCCATTCTTATGCCTTTGCACATCAGCAAGGGACTCCTACAAACTCAGGGATTGCTAAGGTGATTCTTGGTGATTTATGGGGTGACCGAGAAGGTGTCAAAAAAAAAAGGGAACACCAAACAAACAAAGGAACAACACGGACAACTTTCATTTATTTAAGACAGCCTTTTTCTGAAGCAAGTAACCTTCTGTTACCTCTCTAGAGAAATGACATTTCCTTTCCCTTCTGCCTTATGAGGAGGTGGGGGCGGCGTGGAGGGAAGGAGCATGAAATAAATGAAAGTAAGGAACACAGAGAATTCTCGAGTCTTCTCACTGGCTATCCATCTCTCAGCATGTGGAAGACATGGCTATGCTTCTTYCTGTCATGCAGTAGATGTGGGGTCCAGCCTCTGATCTCTAGAGAATATTATCCATTCAAGCTAGTCTTACTTAAATACTAAACGTATACTAGAGAAGAAAAGAAGGAAGCTCACTATTGACACATGTCCACAAGCCCCCTCGTCTGGCCTGTCTGCCTTCTTTTGGATGTATAGACATTCTGTCCACATATTAGTCACATAGAACACAAGGCAGCTCCTTCACCTTTCTTCTTTTTGTCCATTCCTCTCTTTTTTTTACATCAGTTATTCACTTTATAACCCAGCATCTGCCCCCTCTCTTTCTATTCCCCCTTCCCACAGCTCCTCCCCCATTCCCCTTCCCTTTTTCCTCTGAGAAGGAAGGTGGAGGACCCCCTGGGTATCACACCACCCTGGCACATCAAGTCACTGCAGAACTAGGTGCATCCTCTACCCTTGTCTCTTTCCTAGTGAATATTSCAGGGTGGTATTATCCAAAGTTTTCCTCTTTGTATCTCCCCAAATCCCACCATAGCAGGGATTATTAAATTTCACTCTGATCTTGGAAACATTGGGACCTAAACTGGTGTTAGGTTGGCTACTGATTAACTTGATAAATATAAATTCTTGTGAGAGATTATTTCTGGGACTGGAAATATATTCCACAAGATACAACTTAGGCAGAAAATGTAACAAACCTAATCATAGTAGAAAATACAGCAGAGGTGCTGCTGTGTGAACAGCGGGCCTTATGTCTGTGACATTTTTCTGCGNTTTTTTTACATCAGTTATTCACTTTATAACCCAGCATCTGCCCCCTCTCTTTCTATTCCCCCTTCCCACAGCTCCTCCCCCATTCCCCTTCCCTTTTTCCTCTGAGAAGGAAGGTGGAGGACCCCCTGGGTATCACACCACCCTGGCACATCAAGTCACTGCAGAACTAGGTGCATCCTCTACCCTTGTCTCTTTCCTAGTGAATATTSCAGGGTGGTATTATCCAAAGTTTTCCTCTTTGTATCTCCCCAAATCCCACCATAGCAGGGATTATTAAATTTCACTCTGATCTTGGAAACATTGGGACCTAAACTGGTGTTAGGTTGGCTACTGATTAACTTGATAAATATAAATTCTTGTGAGAGATTATTTCTGGGACTGGAAATATATTCCACAAGATACAACTTAGGCAGAAAATGTAACAAACCTAATCATAGTAGAAAATACAGCAGAGGTGCTGCTGTGTGAACAGCGGGCCTTATGTCTGTGACATTTTTCTGCGATTGGAAAGCATTTCTTGTCAGATCCATTGCTACCTGCTTCTCTTACATCTCAATCCCTTGAAGGACAAGTGATCATCSTTTAAAATTAATTGCRGTGTCATGCTTTTGTTATCTTTTGTTATCTTACTCAGCTAATAGGAGGGAGGGCTGAAGCTATACTCCTGTCTGGGTGAAAGGCATTGTGGCTCCTGATACCTGATCAGTTCTTTGAGAGAATGAAAAAGAAGACTAGAAAACTGGGCCTGCCCTCTATTTTTCTTCTGTTCTTCCTTAAAAAAAGCAATSTGGAAGATAGAATAAATGTTCAGGAGGGTCTTAGAAGGTTAGAAACTATAACTGAGGGTGAGGCTTAGGCCAATTTAGTTTAGTCTACTTTGTTGATCSATAAAAACACCCCATGCTGACAACCTGTCTACTTGTTTTGGGTACCTATGCTCTTGGCATGGTAGTGTTCTGCCTTTGTTCTCCAAGCAAGGTTGACCACACTTTGGGATACAAACATGGGTATACATGAGATCATCTGAGAGTAGCTTATCTATAATGGCAAGCATAATTTTGTAAACGACAAAACCAGACAGTCTTTGAGGACAATTGTGCAAGAGTAACTTTCCAATATGCTAAAAAGACATCTCCCTTCCTACCCATGCTAACTTTGCCAAGTTTACCCTGTCAAGCCCTCTCCRGGACTGTTCCTTCCTTGYGAAACTGGTTTGGTTTTCTGAGAAATTATGTGGACAGACTCTGTAGCTAAGCCCAGWMAGGGAGGGGTCATCATCTGGAGGAAATACTRACCTGGAAGGGACTCTTMGGTCAACAGATCACCATGCTACTAGAAGTCCTCTGGATAGATTCAGTCCTGTTAATCGTCTGTGCTGAGAAGTCAGAAAAGTCATTGTGGATAGCATCTCATATCTGGTTACATCAYACCACGGYGTCCTAGTCACRGATTCATTTGAACTTTCCAAGATGCATATTATGAGCAGGGCCAAGCCACTCCAGCTTCAGTAAATCCCTACCTCCTTGCATGATCCAGAGTTAACACATAGTTTTCCAGATTCTCTTTTGTATAAATGTAAATGACTGTATAGAGCTGTTGTTAAGTCCCTAAGTTAGAAATGGCTTGTTATGTGACAACAGATACCATGTAATGAKTAATGCTGATGATAAAATAAAACTGTACAGTATTTGTTATTTATGTACATATTAACCTTTTTGATACAGGATCTTACTATGAATCCCCGGATAAACTGGACTGTGTTGTGTAGACCAGGCTGACCTCAAATTTACAGAAATCCTCCTTCTTCTGTCTTCTTGATGCTGGCCTGCACTGTCACTTATGGCAAACGACTCACTTTAATATGTAATAAGAAATATGGTTTTACCAGTTTACAATCCCACCAGCAATGGAGGGATTGTATTCCTCTTTCTCCACATCCTTGCCAACATGTGCTGTCACCTGAGTTTTTGATCTTAGCCATTCTGATTGGTGTAAGGTGGTATCTCCGGGTTGTTTTGATTTGCATTTCCCTGATGACTAAGGACTTTGAACATTTTTTTAAGTACTTCTCAGCCATTCAAGATTCTTCTGTTGTGAATTCTCTGTTTACTTCTATACCCCATTTTTTTTATTGGTTTATTTGGTTTCTTGGTGGTTAGCT
>BDUI01005887.1:0-20501 GCA_002335545.1 Apodemus speciosus
TAGGGTGATGAGAATGGTTACATCATATTCTCTGCTGTGATATTCAGTCTTGCATCACACACAAAGCAAGAAATAGAGCAGATCATGGACCAAGACCTCTAAGACTGTAAGAAAAAAATAAATCTTTCTTTCCTTTAACTCATTTTCTCAGATATTTACTTCAGCAACAGTAAAACTGGTTAAATTAAAAAAGCATTACATAATTGTCCTCCATTCCTTTCTGCATTTTCATTCTCAATACTATCTCCCCTCCAACTCATGTGCTTCATTTTAGTTAATCTGCCTCAAAGCAAAGATATATTGTGTTCCATTCTTTCCTAGTTAAGATAATTTAGTAACATGGCTATGTTACCTACCCTCTAGACTCATSAGGTTTTTCACAGGCACCTCATCTAATAGTTTCATGATATTTACTGATAGTCCAAGCTAAACTACACAAGGACTGTTTGGGGATAAAGCCAAGATGGGAAAGCAGAGATTAATTTTTCACAGTACCTTCACATTTATGTTCTTTATCATCCTCACATTGAGATACTTAAAAATCAACTCGCATTTTAGAGTGGGTGGATGAATATATAAAGAAGGAAGATTAGACTCACTGCCTCTGGTTGAGGCTAGAACAGAAGTCCAAATAAGAGTGCCGATAACATAATTTCTCCACCCCAAACAAAAGGCTATAGCACTTCATTCAATGGCTAATCAACAGACTCCAGCTTCTCATAGAAGTGTATATTTTCATTCAGGACCTCAAAATGCTAATTGGAATTATTTGTAGCTAAGAGAAATTTGAAAACTCATTTCATAATATAGACAAATCCCAGAAAAGTGTTATTTATTTATACATATTATTTTTATTGTGAGCTCTTGTTCCACAGATCAAGAGCAGCTAGGCCTTCTACAGCTGGCTATTCTAATTTCTGAAAAATTTCAAGTGATAATCCAAATATAAGCTTCATGCTTGGCTTCTAAGTAGCATAAGAATCCCTTTATTGACAAGGTGACTGCCATACAGCTGGAAGTCTGATTTTCTGCTGTGTATAGTTCCTTGTGACTTGCTTCAGAATAGGAATGGCCTAGGAAGGAGCTGTTTGCCATTTCTAAAGGGGAAAACCATTTTCATTTTACATAGCAATTTCACAGAAACCCTAAAAATTAACAGGGAAATTTGGACTCCTATCAGGGCCCAACTTATCAGTCTACAACCTGTCACAGAAGTCATGCCAGAAATTTGTCTTACAATAGGAAAAACAGATATTAACCACTACTATAATAAGTGATATTTATTCAAATTAATACACTAAATTGGAAAACTTAAGGATCCTTTAGAAAGTCAGTTATGTTAGATGGTGTTTGACTGGGGCAAACATATGAAATATTGTGTTCCTAAAGTAGACACAGGGGAAAGACTAAGGCAGACTTGTGAAGAAACATTTAGCTGAAGCAGACACAGGAGAAAGAATGGTGTGCTAAAACAAGCACATGAAAGGTCACGTAATGAATGATTCTTCACTAGTGACACTCATTTGGTTCATTTTACACTGAATATTGGTTCATTTTACACTGCATAGTCAAGCTCCATTTGACAGAACTCCATAGAGAGAAACACACCAAAGAACTTACGATGGTGTGCTGCAGTTTCTTGCCACTTCCACAGACTTCAGCAGATTGGCAGAGTGATGTCATCTGGGACAGACTCGTGCACTGAGGCAAGACCCATGGAGGACATGTGATGTTTGGAGGGAGTATAAATAGGACTTGATGGACAGTGGAGGAGGCTGAATTTGGCTTGTTTATAGAGCTAGCTGTGTAAAGCTTGCTGGTCTCATGACTTTGCTGAGCTTTGCTGTGCTTTTCTGAGACAGACAATGCTCAGAACTTCTCCTAGTCTTCTTGCTGGTCCCTTGTGTCAAGGCTGATGTCTGGGTATCTCTGTTTGGCAGTGCCACTGTAGCTGATTCATGTTTGCTATCCTGAGTCTAACATACTGGACTGCTGGTATATCCTTGAAGGTTTAGCAAGACTATCAAGTTATTCCTGTTAATCTTTGAACTAAACTGCTGATTTCCAGACAACATAGACCAGAGTTGCTCCAAAGAACCTTTCTAAACAGGTTCACTTCCCACATATTCTTTCTTTTCCACTACCTCTGGTGAGTAGTGGGCTATAAGGGAGGTTAAAGCATTTAAGAACCATCATTAAAAGTAGAATTTGAAAAAAATAAAGTTACAGTACATTACACATTGTGAACAATATCCCAATACATTTTGCAATGAGCTTCTCAGATACTTGGTCTTATAATTATTCCCACGTTACAGTGGTGAAACTTGAGGCTTTGAAAGATTATTTGGTTCCAAATCATTCACATTGCTAAAGTTAAATCTCAAATCAATATGGTATAACTATAAAGCCTATAGGCTTAAGAATCAAACTATTAAAATTGTTCTATTCATTTTCATTGAATTGGGGTCAGGGAGATGATTGCAAGATGACAGTGGAGGGTGGGTGTGGAATATGACATAATAATTAAGTGATTTCAAAATGTGCTTTCATGTACTTCTGAAGTTTAAAAATGACAGGAAGGTGATGTGTACTTCATAAGACAGTCAGTCCTCTGTGTAGAGACCAAGCTAACTTATTTATGTTTATAGTGCAAGATAATTTGCATGATTTTTGTGAAGAATCACAGGCATGCCAAGATTTAAATGGATCCTAAAGGTCTAACAAAATGTACAATCATGAATTCAGTAGACCAAGTCATTTATCTAAACACTTCTATGAAAGATAGTCATTATCATACAAAATTGTGTTTAACATGGTTTTGTATTAGTCAAACTTGTCACTGCTCTGACAAATTCCCTGACATAAAAAGAGATTTATTTCAGCCCTTGGTTTTAGGGCTTTCTGTCTAAAGTCTTTGGCTGTGTTGATTCTGAGCTTTTAATGAAGCAGACCATGATATAAACAGGAGCACCTAAAAAGAGAGTAAGAGACTTGGGACAAGATACCACCCCAAAGTCATTCTCAACAGACATACTTTCTCTAGCTATGTGAAGTGCTATAGAAAGTTTCCAAAGCCTTCCAAGATAGAGCCACCAGCTTAGGATCAAGCCTCATTACACAATCTTTTTGAGAAAACAAATCATATTAAAGTCATAAAGGTTTATTATCAGCTTTGGGAGTTCTCTGGTGGAGTTTTTTGGATCACTTAAGTATATGATCATGTCTTCAAATAGTGATAGTTTGACTTCTTCCTTTCCAATTATTATCACTTTGACCATTTGTTGTCTAACTGCTCTAGCTAAAACTTCGAGTACTATATTGAATACATAGGAAGAGAGTAAGCAACTTTGTCTAGTCCCTAATTTTAGTGGGATTGCTTCAAGTTTCTCTGTATTTAGTTTGATGTTGGCTACTGGTTTGCTGTATATTTCTTTTACTATGTTTACTTATGGGCCTTGAATTACTGATCTTCTGAAGAATTTTAACATGAAGGGCTACTGAATATTGTCAAATGCTTTTCAGCATCTAGTGAGATGATCATGGTTTTATTTTGTTGTTGTTTTTGTTGTTGTTTTTGTTTGCTTGTTTTTTATTTTATTTTATTTTTTTGCCAATGGCTGGATATGAAATTAACTCAACCAAATCAGTAGCCTTCCTATACTAGAAGGATAAACAGGCTGAGAAAGAAATTAGGGAAATGACACCCTTCACAATAGTCACAAATAATATTACATACCTTGGTGGGGCTCTAACCAAGCAAGTGAAAGACCCATATGACAAGAACTTCCAGTCTCTGAAGAAAGAAACTGAAGAATATCTCAKAAGATACAAAGATCTCCCATGCTCGTGGATTGGCAGGGTTATATAGTAAAAATGGCCATCTTGCCTAAAGCAATCTACAGATTCAATGCAATCCCCATCAAAATTACAACTCAATTCTTCATAGAGTTAGAAAAAGCAATTTCCAAATTTATCTGGAATAGCAAAAAAACCCAGGATGGCAGAAACTATTCTCAACAATAAAAGAACTTTGGGGGAATCACCATCCCTGACCTCAAGCTATATTACAGAGCAAGATTGATTTAAAAAACTGTATGGTATTTGGTACAGGGACAGGTAGGAAGATCAATGGAATAGAATTGAAGACCCAGAAATGAACCCACACACCTATGATCACTTGATCTTTTACAAAGGAGCTAAAAACATCCAGTGGAAAAAAAGACAGCACTTTTTAACAAATGGTGATGGATCAACTGGAGATCAGCATGTAGAAAACTGCAAATCAACCCATTCTTATCTCCTTGTACAAAGCTCAAGTCTAAGTGGATCAAGGATCTCCACACAAAACCAGATACACTGAAACTTATAGAAGATAACATGGGGAAGAGCCTCGAACACATTGGCGCAGGGGGAAATTTACTGAACAGAACACCAATGGCTTATGCTCTAAGATCAAGAATTGAGAAATGGGACCTCATAAAATTTCAAAGCTTCTATAAGGCAAAGGACACTGTCAATAGGACAAAATGGCAACCAAGAGATTAGGAACAGATCTTTATCAATCCTATATCTGATAGGTGACTAATATCCAATATATACAAAGAACTCAAGAAGTTGGACTCCAGAGAATCAAATAACCCTATTAAAATGGAATACAGAACTAAACAAAGATTTTGAACTTAGGAATATCAAATGACTGAGAAGCACATAAAGAAATGTTCAACATCCTTAGCTATTAGTGAAATGCAAACCAAAACAACCCTGAGATTCCAGCTCACACCAGTCATAATGGCTAAACTAAAAAACCAGGTGACATCAGATGTGGAGAAAGTGGAACTCTCCTCAATTACTGGTGGGATTTCAAGCTGGCAGAACCACTCTGGAAATCAGTTTGGTGGCTCCTCAGAAAATTGGGCATAATGCTACCTGAGGACCCCACCATACCACTCCTAGGTATATACCCAGAATATACTCAAACATGTAATAAGGACACATGCTCCACTATGTTCATAGCAGCCTTACTTATAATATCCAGATGCTGGAAAGAACCCAGATGTCCCTCGACAGAGGAATGGATACAGAAAATGTGGTATATTTACACAATGGAGCACCATTCAGCTATTAAGAACAATGAATTCATGGAATTCTTGGGCAAATGGATGGAACTAGAGAGTTTCATCCTGAGTGAGGTAACCCAGTCACAAAGGAATGCACATGGTATACACTCACTGTATAGATAGATAGATATTAGGCCAAAAGCTCTGAATACCCAAGATACAATTCACAGACCACATGAAGCTCAAGAAGAAGGAAGACCAATGTGTGGTTGATTCAGTTCTTCTGAGAAGGAGAACAAAATACTCACAGGAGCAAATGTGGAGATAAAGCATAGAGCAGAGACTTAAGGAAAGGCCATCCAGAGACTGTACCACCTGGAGATTCATCCCATATACAGTCACCAAACCTTTACACTATCATGGATGCTAAGAAATGCTTGCAGAAAGGAGCCTGATATGGCTGTCTTTTGAGATGCCCCACCAGAGCCTTACAAATACAGAGAAAGATGCTCACAGTCAACCACTAGACGAGCCACGTTCCCCAATGTAGTAGTTAGAGAAAGGACTATAGGAACTGAAGGGGTTTGCAACCTCATAGGAAGAACAGTATCAACCAACCAGACGCCCCCCCCCCCAGAGCTCCCAGGGACCAAGGGGTACACATGTCTCTAGCTGCATATGTGGCAAAGGATTGCCTTGTCAGGCATCAATGGGAGGAGAGATCCTTGGTCCTTATGAATGTTCAATAGATGCCCCAATGTAGGGGAATTCAGGGCAGGGAGGTGGGAGTGGGGTGGTAGGATGAACACTCTCATAGAAGTAGGAGGAAAGCAGATGGGATAGGGGCTATGGGGGGGGGACTGGGAAAGGGGATAACATTTGAAACGCAAATAAAGAATATATCCAATAAAACATTTATGAGATAATTTATCATTACACAAACTAAAAATAATTCTTAAAGTGTAAATCCAATGGACTTAATTCAATTCTTTCAAGACACATGCTTGAATTTCTCTACTATGTCACCAAAATTATTCAATGTACATAACATACTTCCTTAAGTGTTTTGTATACTGGTTTATTTAATTCTAACAATACAAACACAAGAAGAAAGAAAATAGCTCAGCTGATAAATTACCTGATGTACAAATAAAAGAAGTAAGCTTCTAGTCCCGAGCACCAACATAAAACAAAAATCCAAGCATGGATATATCTAACTACAATTCAAAATCGGGAATGAGTAGATACAGGTAGATCACTTAGTAGCCACTCTACTAAGTCTGTGAACACTGTATTCAGTAATAAGTCATATTTTAAAACATAAGGTGGACAGTGATTGCAGAAGACACTTAATGTCAATCTTTAACATCCATGTGCATGCACACATAAGTAACTACATGTACCATAGATAGGTATGTACCTTCATTATACACAGAAAAACATACAAAAATCTGAACAATATTACAAGGCAGATATAATCATTATTTTTAATTTTATATGCATTCTACTTAATAGCACATGGAAGCTTTTTAAAAATATACCACTTCCTGAGACACAAAATAAATCTTTACAAATTTAAAAAGATCAAAATTATTTCTTATATGCTATCTGACCACAAGGAATTAAATCTAAAACTGACAGTAAGCCCTAGAAAATGTCCAAGTTCATGGAGATTCAACAACTCATTACTAAATAATGAATAAGCTAAAGAAGGAACTAAGAAATAAATTTATCAAAATTCTTAAAATGAAGTAAAATATGAAAACATAATACAGCAAAACCTTTGGGACACATTGAAAGCAGTCAAAGGGAATTTTATAGCTCTACGTGACTACATTAAAATATAAGAAAGAAGACTGATAAATGGTTTGATGATACAACTCAAAAATTCAGGAAAAAAACTAGTCAATGTCAAGAAATGATAAAAGTCAATGCAGAAACCAATTAAATAGAAACAAAGAAAACAATAGAAAGAAAACATGTAGTTACAGGCTATTTGAGAAAATAAACAGAGTTGACAGATTCTTGGCTCAACTAACCAAAAGAAAGAAAGAGAGGACCCACATTAACAGAAGCAGAGATGGACAGGAAAACAGTTTAACAAACACTGAAGAAATTGATAATATAAGGGAATACTTTAATTTTACAATTAAGAGAATGGAAGTTAAAAGAAATAGACTTCCCAGGATCACAGGTTTAGAGCTTATGCCACTGTCTATACCCATAAATACCAAGTTATAATTCGCTGTCAAACATTTCTTATTGCAACAGCAATAATAATTCTATTTCTTCTAAAGTTTATATGTTACCCTTTAATGTYTACTCATATACTATTTTTTTACTTTGAAAGAATTTGACTATAGCTTTTTCTGTTTGAAACCAATCATTGTACCCTAAACATGAAGTAATAGTTATGGCTGAAAAAAGCTGAAAACTGGTGAAACATCTTTTATTAACGTCTTTGAAACAAGTCCCTAATCTATCATATGTTAAACAAACTTACTCCCTCTATGTTCAGTATTAACTGAGTTCCCTTGATCTATGTCTTCTAATTCAGAGTATTGAAATCTCAGAATAACAGAATAAAAAGAGTTTAAAACAGGTTACACAGTCACTTTGGATACAGGGAATACAGCATTAACTCAGACCAACCAGGAAACACTCCTTACTTACTGGTTTACATAGTACCTGAGRGTGCTATGTAGGCAACTGGAGTAGAAAAAACATCAGTGGTCTTTCCCAGTCCTGAACCCTGCATGCTCTAATGCTCACCTGACAGAAAGATATGCCAAGTGACATAATAGTAGAGTAAATGGATGACCTTATGGTTAGATCTGAGGCCAGTACACAGAGAAAAGCCATGCCTGGTACTGTAACCCTATTCAAAACTGTTGATTGGAGAGATCATAGGTTCTAGCAGGAACCTATCGTTGTTTTGCTAAATGGTTATATTATCAAATTACCTAATGTGTTTATAAACATAGCTTAATTAATGTTCTAAATCTCAATTAGAAAATCTTTTTTGTTTGAACACTTTTTATTTATTGAGAATTTCATACAGTAATACTATGTTTATATTATTTCCAGGCACCCTTCTCTCTTAACTCCTCCTGTGTTTCTCAGTCCCTCTAGAATTCACAACCTATTCTTCTATAATTATTGCTGTTTGGTCATAAGCATGTATATATGTATATAAGAAACCTACTGGGTTTCACTTAGTGTTGTTCTTATATAGATGTGTTTAGGGATTACCATTTTGGATTGGATTACCTATTGGGGCCATAATCCCTGGAGAATACTGATTCACTGTTTCTTAGCAGCCACTGATTGCATGTCGATGATATTCATCTAATGGTAGGTCCTTGTGAAATTTCTCCCATCAGCATTGACATGTCCCCTGATGTTGTCATAAATATTATTTCATCAACCAAGAAGCTTGTTTTTAGAGGGGTCAGTGACTGATGTAGAGATTTATAACTAGTCTAAGGATCAAGTATTAATAACTTTGAGTTCTCAGCTATGGATGTTTCATCTATAGCAAACCACCCACCATCAAGGCTCAGGGAACAATACAGAAGAGATGAAAGAATATAAGAGTCAATGAATAGGGTGGAGAGCTGTGAAATATACACTTCTGGACATTACATGGTTTTTGCAAGCACCGACTCATAGCTGGGMTTACAAGCACAAGACCTGTACAAAATCAAGTCAATCAAAATTCCAGCATGGATGAGGGAAAGCCTCCAAGTCCCCACTCATATCAGAGGAGTTATTGGTAGTTGATGGCTACTGAGGGAGGGAGAGTCACTGTCCTTTGGGAACCTGGCAGCTGGTTGCATTTTCATAAATCAGTAGCTAGAAACACACATATAGTCAGGGTTAACTACTTCTGTGAGTTATTAACTATACAAATTAGACATAAAGTTGGGAGGTAGATGGGGTTGGATAAGTTGGAGGGAGGTACTGGTAGATGGATATAATTGATATACTTTATATAAGAATATGGTTTTCAAAGAATGAATAAAATATTATTTTAAATGGGTACAAAAGAAGACAATTTATTCCTTTGGAACTCAGGCCTATAGGAGCTAGGGTAGACTGTAATCAAACTTATCTACCAAATGGCACATTGCTATCAGTAAATATTCTCTCTAAACTACTGTCTTGCAGTTCCTGAAGCTCTCATGCACATCTCTTCTCTGGCCCAGAGAATTGTTCTATAGTATTGACAGTGTTTCTGGATCTTTTGCTAATATCCCTTCAGCTCCCTGTACTGCTGTAAACCATCCTTTAATTAATCCAATTTGTCTTAAAACACTGTCATCTGTTTCCTGCCAGGTTCCTGCAAAATTCAACCACATTCTCTCTAAATTCTATATGTTATTCAATTCAACCAAGGATTGAATTCAATTGCCAAGGCTCCCATATTACATACAAGGAACTAATTCAAACATCAAATAAGAAATTGAAAGACATACCCTTAGGGCTTTCTACCATTTCTGAAATGTATCCATGCTATATAATTGAGAATCTGTCCTTTTGTCCTTAAAGGTCTAACAAAAATTACATTATTTGCCTAAGCCCAGTGTGCATTGAAACTAAAACTAGCAAGCAGAAATCAATAATACATAATACAACTCTACCCTGTTGTATGATTTTAAATATACAAGGGCCATAGTAAGTTTTTCGAAATTAACCACCCCCCCACACACACATATACACCTACAGCAAAAGTCTAAAACAATTATTCTAAGACAATTTGCCTTTCCTTAACACTAATATTTTTAAAGGGATTCACCAAATACCAAATACACAAATAAGTCAAAATCTAAATGACAAATGTAGAAATTTCTTACTCTGAAAACTATTTTCTGAAAAGTCTGTATTTGTAGTTACAGGTTCAGGACACACTAGAAGCTAATGATCTGTTACCAAAGTAAAGTGTGGCTCCAGTATTGATTTAGCTTTAGTTACTTAGAAACAATATTGATCCTTAAGAGATACATTCCAACATCTTACATTCAGAGTGTAAAATGGTTCCATCCAATTGATTAATACACACTCTATATCATTTTTGCTTTTAATAAGATCTTCTTCTGGCTGAGATTAGGACATCAGTAAAATATCAAAAGTGAGGTTTATAGATAAATTTTTTTAACATAAATGAATACCCATTTCATCTTGTAAATGGAAAAACTTGGGGCATATTAATTTTTAGAAAAAAATGACTTGTTAAAATTTGATGAGAATTCTTGATATCCACAGAGAAGAAACCACCTCTATGTTCCCCTAAAAATATCACCATTTTTTGTGCACATTTTGTTAATCATAGATATGGGAAATATTCAAAATATGATTCCCAAAATGTTTCCAAATGTACATCATAGAAGAGAGAAAACTCTGGAAAGTCACAAGGTTTTTCATCATCAAATTCTGAAACAAGGTTCAGGCTCTCTTGTATCTAGTTAAGCAAACTGAGGACTGAAGGAAATGAATAATCTCCGTCAACTGATGCATGAGAAATAGTTACATCTCCTCCAAATGAGAGAGAGGGAGAGAAAGAGAGAGAGAGAGAGAGANGAGAGAGAGAGAGAGAGAGAGAGAGAGAGAGAGAGAGAATATAAAGGTACAAAAAATTAAAGACATCATGAGGTACAATAGAAATATCTTGCTCCTCATCTTAACTCATTACTGAGCTGTGTCATGACCTTGCACAGGTTTACTTAAGCTCTTAGCACTTCATTTATAAAAAGAGAGATAAAAAATCCATTTCATGGGGATGTTGTGAAGATTCAATGAGATTATGTGAGAAAGCCCAACAAAATAATCATCACATAGAATTTTCTCAACAAATCACGGTGTTATTTCATAAAAGGACATCTATCTTTCAGTAATATAATTCAGTTACAGCAACAAACTAAACGTCCTTGAAATAAATGGAAAGCATTAAGAAGCAATATAAAGCATTGCACAGAATAATGTCAGGTCTCAAAATTTAAAGCTTTAAGTGAAATAAACAATTTGTGGATTAGTCAAGGGAGTATTTAATTCCTAAACCATCAAGTCTCCATACCATGCGAACCTATCCTTAGGCTTAATGAATCATATAACTAAATATGCAAAATGGTGTAACTATGAGACCTGTACCAAAGTTAGCTTGATAGCTGGATTCTCTTCTGTTCAAATGTTCTCCTCCAATGGGCAGAAACAATAATAAATTGGCTGATTTATCCCCACATCTTTCCCAGCAGTATCAGCCCACTAATATGTGATTTTCAGGTGATAGCCAGTGTTAGGTGTTTGTTAGGATCTTTAATATTTATGAAATGATTTACAGTTGCTAAAGTGCTTTGGCTTGCATCTAAATGTCTATTGAACACTATAAATAGAATTTACATATTTGGTTGCTATTAGATGAATAAAGAGATATTTTTGTAATTTCTTCCCTTCCATAGACACAATATACTAACTCAGCATGCTCTACATATAAAGTTAAATACAACATGCACTAAACATCTTAGACCATTAATGCGATTCAGCAAACTCATTAAGGAAAAGTTAAAACAGCCTGGTTCTTGTTAAAGTTAAAACTCCCATATAATAAGAAACAAGAAACATTATAAAAATTTTTGCAAGACACAGAGACATGTTCTTCTCTAATAGAAAATTGCCTTTACAAAAAAAGAATAATAGTAGTCATCTCCTAGTGCAATCAAAACGAGCAAATGGACAATTAGGCTTTCAATGCTGTTTAAAAGAATCAGTGCTCTCTATTTCAGTATCTATATGAAAGCATCACATCTGTCTCAATCTTCCTCCTAATTCTCTTGTAGAAATTTTTGTGCCAAGATGTTCATATTTAGTCTTTTCTATGGCCCTGGTTTTCTTTAAAATACCTACCTTTAGTTGTATAGTTACCAAATTCCCAGATATTAGAGATTGAACCATGTTTCTTTTCAAAATAAGCTTGGCTTTAAATAGATCTGATCCAAAATACAACATACTTTCCAGTCTGTCTCATAATAACAATCCAAATGGCCCACTAATTTTTTATAACCCCAAGTACCAGGACCTATTACTGACGTTCCCATGGAAAACTATTTTTCTTTCAATAAAATATGACCTAGCCTTTATATTGCTTTTGTCTCATTGTGACAAAATACATGATAAGAATAAGTTAAGGGGGAGTCATTTTAGTTCACAATCTGAGAAGATTCAGTTTATGGTTATTCGACCTTATACACTTGATGAGAATATTCTGATAAAGGTAACATGTAACAAGAAGAATGTTGCTTGCCGTCTAATAAGAAAGTATTAGAGAAAGGAGACCGAAAGTGAACCACATTAGGAAAACACCAAAGATCTGGAGCCAGTCATCATTAATTACTCCAGTCCTGTCTCCTCAAGTTTCCAAAATATACTACCACCTTGGGACCAAGTATACAAGGCTTGAGCCTGTGAAGAATTTTGCACATTTAAGCAACAATTTTCCAAAATGATCTCCTAAAATTTCTCAATAACTCACTTGAGTTTTGATGATGGCAAAGCTGATGTGGAAGATATCTCATGCATAGTATATCAGAGAGCTTCATTTCTGGTAGACAGTATACACGGATCAGAGAGAATGAATTGCTAATACTGGATAAATTAGTTGCTGGTGACAGGTGAATAAAAGAACAATTTTTGGTAGCATCTTCACATACTTCTAAATTCTTTGTCACTTGTCTCCTGTGGCTTGCTTTTTTAAAGTTTATTCACACATGCTTCCCCTAAATTTTAAGTTGTTACTTTACCCTATATGCTGCAGTTAAATATTTATTATATATTTAACCTAATTATTTCATATCTATTGTTCATGGTGACTATTCCAAGATTGTACCTCCAAAAACACATTCCATCTGCAACCTCAAACTAAGCCTGCCTACCCCTATCTTGCCCAGAACAGTTGTCATTCCTTTGTCAAGCAAATCACTTATAGCCTGTTCTATAAGTTCAACTTTCATAGTATCACAGTATTCATAAACAATTTGGTTTTATGTAGTATCCCAATCCTTTGTTACAATTCCTACGTTATTCTTTTTACTTCATTATATAGATATTACATCTGGCAAAGTACCGCTTGTTGCCATCAGTGACCCTTTCACTGACCTCAACTACATGATCTATATGTTCCAAGATGACTCTACAAGTTCAATAGCATAATCAAGGCTGAGAAAGGGAAGCTTGTCATCAACAGGACGGCCATCACCATCCTCTATGAGTGAGATACCACTAACGTCAAATGTAGTGATACTGGCACTGGGTAAGCTATAGAGTCTACTGGTGTCTTTACCACTATGGAGAAGGCTAGGGCCCACATGAAGGGTGTGGCCAAAAGGCTCATCATCTGTACTTTTTTTCTGCTGATGTCTCCATGTTTGTGATGGACGTGAACCATGAGAAGTATAACAAAATTCACTCAAGACTGTCTGCAATGCTTCCTGCACCAACTCTTCAACCCCCTTCTCCCCCAGCCAAGGTCATCCAAGACAACATTAGCATCATAAGATCCATGTCTATATTCCATACAATTCCATACAATTCCATACAATTCCATAGGGAAGACTGTAGATGGCACCTCTGGAAAGTTGCGACATGATGATCGTGGGGCTGTTGAGAACATTATATCTACATCCAAGGCTGTGGACAAGGYCATCCCAGACCTGAATGGGAAGCTCACTGACATGCCATTTTGTATTCTACCACCTATGTATCTATCATGGATCTGACATGCTGTCTGGAGAAAACTGCCAAGCATGATAATTCAAGAAGGTGATAGAGGCCCATCTGAAGGCCCATTAAAGGGAATACTGGGCTACAGTGAGAACCAGGTTGTCTCCTGCAACTTTAGCAACAATGCCCACTCTTCCACCTTTGATGCTGGACTTAACATTGCTTTAAGTGACAATTTTGTAAAGCTGATTCCTGGTATGACAATGAATACTGCTACAGCAACATGGTGGTGAAATTCATGGCCTCCAAGGAGTAAGGAGTCCTGAACCACCTACCTCAGCAATGAGAGTAAGAGAGAGAGAGGCCTTCAAGGCCCTTGGTGGCTGAGGAGTCCCTGTTCTAATATTGAGCATCTCCCTCACAATTTCTATCTTTGACYCCTAGAATAGCAGGTGGGGTCTAGAGAGCCTTACTCTTTAGAATACCATCAATAAAGTTYACTACATTCACCAAAATAAAGAGAGTTTAAAAACTGGATATGGTGGTATGTACCTATAATCAAAGAACAAATAATGCTGAGTCACAGGGATCAACCTGAGCTATACTGTAAAATCATGTCTCCAAAAAATATATTTAAACAGACTATACTAGTATTACAGCATATCATTATAACTGTGTTATTTTGTTATTACTGTTACTCTATTCGACTAATTCATAAATGAAATAAATATACAAGTATCAGATAAAATATTTGATTTGGGGCTTAATACTAGTCTGCAATTTCAGGCAACAACTGGAGGTTTTGAACAATATTCCACACTGGGGAGGTGGCTTATTTAATTTAAATTACATGCTGTGACTATATGAGGACCAAAGTTTGAATACCTAGGACCCACGCAAATCTGAATGACATAGAACATCCTTAATCTCAGAGTCCCTAGGGTTAGATGAGGTGCAGAGACAGGAGAATCCTCCAGAAACTTACAGTCTAACTAGCCTGGCATATATAGCTGTGAACAAAATACCCTGTCTCAACAAAAGTGTAATGGGAGATTTGACATCTGAGGTTGTTCTATAACCTCCACCCATGTGCTATTGCATTTACATAGCTGCACTCTGACACTTAATCCATCTCCCAGCCCCACACAAAATGACAACTAAAGTATATTGTATGCATAAGGAGAGACTACAGTAGGAAAATAACAAATGACCTTAATAAATGAGTCAAATGAATATGGACTATATTCTGAATTCATTTGAGAGTGATAAGCTTAAACAGGAAAAATTGTCACATCATATTGCTAGACAAAATGTACAAGGATTCTCAATCTGACACAGAAAAGCTTCAAAAATAATCACAACTCTGTCTGGTCCCACCCCTCAGTAGATAAATCACAAACTTTGGAAAATAGGACTTGTGCCAGCATACACTAAAGGCATAAACTAAAGTGTTCCAATGTGCAACTAAGAGACCATTGCACTAAAATAGAGATTCTCAAAGTATGGCCTCTAGAACATTATCGTCTTCTTTAAATATTTTAAATGTCCAAATTTTCCGTACTTATCCCAAACTCATTAACTCCTAATAATGATTGAGCAGTCTGATTTAATAAGACTTCCAGATTCTCTTTGAGTGTGGTAAAGTTTGAGACTGCTCATCTATGGAAACTGCAGGGTGCTGTGTTTGACTGAAAGGAACAGGAAGTAATTGATAGGGAGATGACTATGATGATAATGCTAATTTTTACAAATTTTAGGTCAGGGAGAAGATAGGAGTATTGGGACTATAAAATGAGGGTAAGAGGTTCCCATGAAAGAGCTCAATAAAGTCRCCCTTAAAAAGAAAACAAGAATTTATTCCRGATCAATTAAAGTCATAGAAAGCATGTGAGTAGAAGTCACCAGTACACCAACACCTTTGTCACCTTTTCAACATGGTTACATGGTTACATTGATTACTGTCCATGGGGACCAAGTGGAAAATGGCTACATGCAAATAATGTGCCACAGCCAACATAAAACTAGCTGTTCAAAGAAGATTTAAGCTAAATTCTGGATTCCTGCATACAGCCTGAGGAATAATCAATACACCTCACATTCTCTTAATTTTATATACCTAAACAACCCTTCATCCTCTATACATTATCCTAAAGGGCGGTGGGGGTGGGGTTTGGGGTCGGGGTGGAGGAAAGAGTAACCTTCCCAAATTAAAAAAAATAGGCAAATGCCTTTACTATTGTTGTTAAATACAAAAACTAAATTCCTTTGTGATTTCTTCAATCGTGTGCAGTAATGGTACACTTATAAGAGCTTGCTGTCTTCAAAGCATGGTTGTCTCTAGGGGTTACTTCTTAAATTACCTCATAAGAGACTTAACAGCATGGCATCAAACACACTAGCTGTCTGAATGAACTTCAGTGCATGTAAGTTGTTATCAATCAAGTTGACTGGCAAAGACACTTGCAATCAGTTTGCTAGGGAAAACTTCAATAGTGCTCTGGTCTTTGAAGTTCCTGTTGGTGTGCTTATGATTTGCTTGAAAAATTATGGAGTATATGTTAATAAAGTCAGTTTATCTTTCCAAACACAAGATTGACAGCTTTCATTTTTCCTGCAGCTTTTTTCCCACAGTGGTTTAGGGTCTCCTCTTGATAAGTAAATGGAAGCCCTATAAAAACTAATTAATTATTAACATCACCACAAGTTAAATATATCTTAAGCATCACTACACGCTTAGCTTCATACCATTGATCAGAACATAGATTAAGCCCTGAAAATTTTTGTATATGATCAAACATTAATTGTACTCTCAGAGATTCTGATGTGATTAGCAAAGGTAAAACTACAGAACTGAAATTTTTAGATGCCTCCCAATTTATTGTTACATGGAGCTATGGATCAAAAACAATGTGTTCTTTTCAAAGCCTTGGGACATAGCTCAGTAGTATTTTCTTATCATATACAATATACTAGCTTTGAACCCCAGGACAAAGTAGTAGATTTCATTATGGCATATATATACATATATATATATATACATATATATACACATATATATACACTTTATTCTTATTTACCCTCAAATGACTTGTCTTCTCTCTCACTCTACTTGATGTAGGCAACAATTTAAGCCAGTATTCTCCAAAGGGTTTTGGGGTTAAATGAAGCTATATATGAACAAAAGAACTCAGAACATCAAGAGGTTTTGAAATTCTCATTGAATCCAAGCTAAAACATACTTCTTTACTATAAAGTCTTCCGAGAGATTTTAACAACCCTACTTTGTCAAGCAATATTTCCTAAAGCAGACTTCTTCATTGGACCATGTGTTTTAGATGGTTCTGTCCTCAGCCTCACTCCTCACTGTTGTTTATAAATAAAAGGTACCTTATGTTCCAGACTCTAATTAGTTTTCTTTTGTTTAAATTAAACATAAGCCTTGAAAGATCATGTGAAATATTGAACAAACTCTGAATTTTTTTATGCTAGGATATAATTTCTGATATGCTTAAGACCTGGAAATCCACCATAAAATACCCCTCAAAAATGTTCTTTAAGGCTTCTTCTTTATCACCATACTCACAGTCTCAAGTATTGTTTTTCAGAAAGATGAATTGGTCATCACTTACAAAAAATAAAACAGCACTGAGCCACAGAAACAAATCCATCACTTCACAGCTAGGCCAATTTAAAGAGTATACAGCTGCTCAACAGTTAAAGGAATACCTCTATTTGCAGCAATACACATTTCTTTAAAAGCTAAGTTTTACCACTACCATGGAAAAGCATAATCTTCAGATCTTCCTTAGTTTACCTGGAAAAACTGTTTCTAGTTGACTTGGTATGCAAAGTTTCACTCCAGGGATGATTCTATCTTTTTTTTAACTATGGATTTTTTAGATTTACTCTTCTCTCATATATTACGTTCAGACCACAGTTTCCCCTCCCTCATCTCCTCCCAGTCCCATCCCCTGACCTCTGCTCTCCCCCAGGCCCACTGCTCCTCCATTTCTATTCAAAAAAGAGCAGATGTTCTAGAGATGTCAACCAAACATGGCATGTTAATTTGCAATAAGACTAGGCACCTCCCCTCATATCAAGGTTGGATGAGGCAACCCAGTAGGACGAAAAGCACTCCAAGATCAAGCAAAAGAGTCAGAGACAGCCCCTGCTCCCACAAGAATGTCAAGGTATACAACTGTAAGATATATGTAGGGAGTCTAGGTTGGACCCATGCAGGCTCCTAATTGTCAATTCAGTCTCTGTGAGCCCCTATTGGTCCTGGTTAGTTGACTCTGTGGGTTTTCTTGTGGTGTTCTTGATCCCTCTGGCTCCTCCAATCCTTCCTGCACTATTGCACAGAGTTTCAAGCCTACACCTAATGTTTGGTCTTTGTATCTCCTCTCATCAGTAACTGGATGAAGTTTCTCTAATGACAATTATGCTGGGCCCTGGAAATGTTGATAGAGAAATTGCCATTGAGAGCTCTATCATTGACACCTCCACTGGCAGGCACTAAAGAGAGGTACAATTGGAGAATATTCTCAGAGCCATGTATGGATTTGATTCTCTTATAAAGGGAGACATAGAGGGACAATGGAAGTCGATTAAAATACATGACCTTAATTTACATGAAGAGGTTCAAACAGGAACATTTGCTGCAAAATCTCTGTGATTTCTTGTTGGGCTTGCTTAGATTATCATGTCTATTAAAAGATAAGCTAGAAGTCATCATTTATACAAGACCTTTTCCTCACCCTTTACACATATCAACTCATAAGAACTTGTTTAGTGACTTGTAAGTGGTTAGGCATATGAGTCAAAAGCCATCTATTTTAGATCTGACTTTGCCTTATTTTACCTATGTGACAAAAGGCAAGCCCACTTTCCATTTGAGGTCTCAATTATCATTCCTACAGTATTTCTGTCATGCAATTGAAGTAGAGAACAAAAGAGATTATAAGTATGAAGGGCTTTTGAAAATACACTATAAACTTTTGTATACCAAGTTACAATTATTTCAATACAGATCATATATGCAATGGGGGAAAAAACAAAAATGAGACTTTAAAAACCCTTGAACATTCAAATAAAATCTCATTTCTACAATAGAAATATGGATAGACTTAATAGAATCTACAAAGCCAAGGACAGCTAGTCTTTCTCTATTGTTGTATGATCTCTCATCTCTATAAATCTGCTTTATTGGTCTACTTAAACACCTTGTGCATTTTCTGTCCCAACAGGCTAATTGAATCAGCCTTTGTGATTCTAAATCCAKTATTCTTGGAGAATCTGTTATCCATGTAGATGCCATCAGCCATAGCAAAGATCACATAAGATTGTACTGGGGTACTCTAAGTATGAAAAAAGAAAATACTCTAAAAATGATCCTAAGGATGAATAAAATGGTTGGCAATTTATAGGAGAAATGCGATGACCGCAAAATTACATAATTCATCACTTCATTAGTTTAATTAAAAGCAGAATTACTCTTCCCAGAAGCTCAAATGATATTGCATACTTGTAACAGCAGAGAGATGTCTTCACATCATAAAATGAGGACAGACAGAGTTCCTCAACCATAACCACTATTAAAATGAAAATCTTGATTATTGTCAACACATTTTCTATTTCTTTGGCTCCATGATTCATAGCAAATGCATATATGCAACAATTTACCTCTTTTTCCCCATTTAATTCTGAAAAACAATAGTTAATACAGGTAATATGTGTCATATGTTTGTATAAACTTTGTTATGGATTTATGCTTTTTAAACTCGGTAAGTAAAATCAAGAATGTATTTCTACTTGATGTTATATTTCTAAGCCTTAAATGATACTATTCTGTGTAGAGGCTGGTAGGTGTATTTGTCAAAGGGAAAATTCCTTATCAATGTTTGCTACTTGATCTTTGACAGGTGTATGTAATTGCTTCATCCTTTGTGTCAACCATAGAAATCTTCAGTTCTATTCTCTTGCTCAAAGATCAATATTGTCGGGTAGAATGATATTTTTCACAAATTCAAACTCAATGATTGGTTTGATGTGTAGTGCTTAAAAAGATAAATGCATGCCCCTTAGATTTACAACATACAGTGAACCAAGGTGTGCTATTGATTGATCACCTTTGCATAAGCCACAACAGGAAGGCCGCCAAGAAGCTTTGCAGCTTACAGTGAAAACAGTGAGCTCTGCAGTTTACAATGAGAGCAGTGAGCTCTTCAGCTTACGGTGAAAGCAGTGATGCATTGCTTACATGGGCTTAGCTTCTCTGAAAGCAGAGAATCTGCTGCATGAACACGAGGATGAATAAGTTATCATACCAATTGAGAAAAGGCAGAAACATCCCTCCATCAGTTGCAAAACAAAATTCAAGTCATATTTTCATGTACTAGGTATCTTTTCAGTTAATTGAATCTACACACCTGAATTTGAATACAACTTCCCAAGTGAAAAGATTACCCTTGTGCCCAAACGGAAATGACTTTATAACCTGCTCTTGTTTTCTTCTTTCTATCTCACTTTTCAGGATACTCATGCAGCATGAATCACTCCAGAAAGGAGAAAAAGATTGCTAGATAGAAAATATTTAGAATCTTGGAACACTAAAGACACAATCCACCTACCAAATGCTGTCCAACAAGAAGGAAAAAGTGGACCCAGGTTCTGGAAAGGCCCAATGCAGCAGTGTAGGGGAATACCAAAACAGGGAAGTGGGAAGGGGTGAAT
>BDUI01005887.1:47810-65301 GCA_002335545.1 Apodemus speciosus
GGGGGAACCAGGAAAAGGGAAATGAAATGTAAATAAAGAATATATCCAATAAAAACAAAAGAAAGAAAACAAAGCGCCTTCTACCACAGGTGGTGAAAAGCATACCTGGCAAGATGTCCAGCTAAAAGCAATTAGCCACCAAGCTTCTGAAAACTTAGAATTACAGTACTGGCCACAAAAACATAACTTTCACCATTCACTTCTAAGAAAGAAGTTTCTAAAGAAACTGAGGTTTTTAGTTATTTGTTTTGTTTTGTTTTGTTTTGTTTTGTTTTTAAGAGCACTTGACTAAAGGTACTAAAACACTTGGAATAAAACCTCAAGTCAAAGCTGTCAAAGGCATCAGAATAAAGCACTGTAAACAAATGCATACATTTGYTGTTCTTCATCAAACCAGACCACACTGCCACCTACTGAACAAGAGCATCCTTTCTTTGGCCCTGTCTATAGTGAGTGCTTCCTGAATATTCATTCTGAGAAATGTGACCAGTCTTCTCCTATTTTCCCTATTCTTGGGGCACTTTGACAGCACAACAGACAGCTTCCCCAGTGAGCTCACAGCACCATCTTCCCTAACACCCACCTACCAGAGGAAACTGGAAGCCAACACCATTAGATACTGACTCATTTGTTCTATGACAGAAGGTGGGGGAGGCAGAACCCAAATGAATGTGAGAAGATGTGCACCACACCAAAACAATTGAATCACAAGGCAATCACAGAGAAGAAACTGCTGACAAGTATTTGAAGCAAGGCACCCATAACCATGAATCATGCAACCTAACAGCTGGGTACCAACTGATTTGTAAATCCAGAAGATTCAGAAATAGCTTTGCAGGAACAACCCATCTGAGATGCAGTTCTGAGCCCAAATACCATGGACTGAAGCAGCTCAAAAGCAGGATTGCACATGGGATTAATATCTTTCCAAACTGTTACTTGTCATCGAGTATACATAAATAGTACCCCAGCTTTCAAGATTGAAAGGCCAATTTCTCTGGAGCAGAGAGTCCAGGGGAAAACTAGATACTCCATCTGAGAAGCTAATACTCCATTTGTCAGGCAGGTATTTTGTGAGAATCAACTAGACGGATTTTGTAAAAATGATGACAAAATGTTGGATGGATAGAGAAAGAAGGTGGATCAGGGAAGGGGGGACAGAGGAGGTGAATATGATCCAACTACATTATATGAAATCTTCAAAGAATTAATTTTAAAAGAATGTTGTTAAAGAATAATTATTTTTTAAAGGTGGAAACAGGAGGCTGCTACACATAACAAAGTTGAAAACCTTGCAGTCAGTTCCAACTATCTACTCAGGTAGTGTGGGAAATGGCCTGTAGAGTGTATCAATGTATCTTGGTTGGTACCAAGAAAAGTAACCTGCCCTAATTTATTTCTCCCAAATTCCTCGATATCACTTCCATCTCTCTGTTACACATAACACTAAAATTATTCTAACATTCCAGAAACCAAAGTAGATATTGGTTTGAAATGCAGAACTATCTTAAGGGCTAATCATACCATATTCCTATATAAATATTGTTCTACCTCTGTAATCAACTGTGGATCAAGAGCATTACTGAAAATTGGTGAATGACAGGTTAAATCTTCCTGAGAAGCATCTAAACAGGGGACATCAGCAGCAGGGAGAAGGCTTAGAAATAAGGAGAACATAAAAATATTAGATGCACAAGAGCTAGAAAATAGAAATTAAGTAAGGGATAGAAAGGGTGTCAATACAAAATTCTCTAAAGTTAAAATTTCTTAGTTCAGATCATACTATAGAGGATATTGATAATACATCACAGTGTGTTAAGTAGTGTAATAAAAACACCAACTAATAGCATGTAATAAAAGAACTAAAACTCCTTGCCTGTTGGACTATTAAGAAAACACTACATAAGGAAATGGGATACACCTAAACTTAAGGCAGTGGTTCTGAACCTGTGGGTTGTGACACTCTTGGGGTCAAATTCACAGGAGTTACATACCAGATATACTACATATCGGACATTTACATTATAATTCATAGCAGTAACAAAATTGCATTTATGAGGTAGCAACAAGGTAATTTTATGGTTGTGGTTACCACAGCATGAGGAAGTGTATAAAACAGTGGCATATTAGGAAAGTTGGGAACCACTGCCCTAAAGTATAGGCAAAATTAAGAAAAGTGAGTAAAATGTGTCCCAGATTTGAAGAAAGTTATTTTGATTAGCCAACCATGAGTTCTGTAAGCCCTTGGGACTGGATTGTGGGAAGAATATGGAATCAGGAACTCTGGTCAAGAAAAGCTCTTGAATATTTCAAGAAGAATTTAATGAATGATTAAGGTGTGAGTTTATAATAGAACATTGAGAGAAGTTTAGACAATGTAGGCCCACATCAAGAAGTTTCAGAGGGAAACACGAACTCTACTAGTACTGGACAGGAGGGCATTTATATGATATTTGTGCAATTAATATGGCTGCATTCTAAGCCTCAGAACTTCAGAGGTTCAAATAGAGGAGTACTAGACTAATTTGCATTGTAGATATAATTTCAAGACAGGATAGTATACTTATAGGCTGTGTACATTTTTCCATTAACAGAGAGAAAAATAGAAGCAGAAAGGATATTTTAAAATGATCTATTGATGAAAAGATGGTGAGAAAGTGTAATCTTCTAAACAAAGTAGATTTGAAAGCAACTATAACTATTAAAGAAATTAGAATCATTAAATACACTACTGGCACTTTGATATGAGGGTATTCTGTGAGGATAAGTTCTGCCTTCTAAAAATATCCACTTTTGTGAAAATAAAAACTAGCTTGAAAGGCGAATGCTTAAATGCTACTCTTAGTGGTAGTGGTGACAATTTCCTGTTATTCAAAAGCCATTCATTCTCCAGGGTCAGCACACAGAAGTTAATGCTATTGGGTCGGTCCATAGGGCACACTATGTCTTTTTACAGCAGCAGAAGTTGATGACATCATATACATGGAACTGGTTTTGCAGAGATGGGAGGTATAAGATTATAATCAAGTAGATTTATATTGATCTACAGAGGCTAGGCAATATGAGGCAGAGTCAGAATCCATGCAAAACAGCCCTGAAAATTCACTGAATAAGGCTTTTCAGTCACAGCCTAAATTGTAATTGCCAATACCAACAACAGAGCTACTGAGGAAAACTAAAGGCCTGAATGGATCTAGCCTAAGAGAGGGGCTGTGTATGATAAAGGTAGAAGAGCTGAACACTCAAGTTCTTTGGAACCAGATGGTTCCATCATGATCCCAAACCTGTGAACATGGAACTGCAGGATTAGTGTTTGACCTACTTGGGTTTGGATTTGTTATGATCCAACAATCCTTTCAATGTCCAATTCATACCTTTCTGAATGGGAATATTCATTCTGTACCACTTTGTATTATAAAGATTTTACTTGACTTTGTTTTTTTAATAGGAATCCACAGTTAAGTTATTGCTTTGAGTTTCAATAGAGACATGAACTTTAGAGCTTTAAACAGTGATGCAACTGTTAAAGACTATGGGGAAATTTCGTTAGACTGAAATCCTCTTGTATTATTAGATAGCCATGAACCTATGGGGACAAGTGGTGGAAGTTTATTGTAATGTCTGATTTTGTGTGTCAACTTGACACAAGTTGGAGTTATGACAGAGAAAGGAGCCTCCCTTGAGGAAATGCATCTATGAGATCCAAGGAATTTTCTCAATTAGGGATCAAGTGGGGAGGGCTCAACTCATTGTGGATGGTGCCATCCCAAGACTGGTAGTCCTGGGATCTATAAAAAAAACAAGCTGAGAAAGCGAGGGGAAGCAATCCAGTAAGCAGCACCCCTTCATGGCCTCTGCATCAGTTCCTATTTCCAAGTTCCTACCTTGTGTAACTTCCTGCCCTGACTTCCTTTGGTGATGAACAGTAATGTGGAAGTGTAAGCTGAATAAATCCTTTCCTCCTGAACTTTCTTTTTGGTCATGATGTTTTGTGCAGGAATAGAAACCGTGACTAGCACAGTTGTAATCTAAAGGCAGTGTGCTTATGTGTCAAGCTTGGAAAGTGTGGACATATGATGGTTAATATTGACTGCAATATCGATGGGATTCTGAATCAGTATAGACAAAAGTCTCTTGACATGCATATATGTGTGTATATATGTGTGTGTGTGTTTGTGTGTGTGTGTGTGTGTGTTGGTCTGTGTGTCTGTGTATGTGCACACACATGCACAAGGGATTATCTATGTTAGGCTAACTGAGGTGGGAATAATTATCCTAAATATAAAAAGTTCCATTCCATAGGCTGAGAAGACTGCATAAAAAAAAAAAAAGAGAGAGAAAATCAGCTGAGCACAAGTAGTGCTTCCTGGCTGTAGATACAATGCAGCCAGCTTTCTCTTGTTTTCTTTCTTTCTTTCTTTCTTTCTTTCTTTCTTTCTTTCTTTCTTTCTTTCTTTCTTTTTTTTGGGGGGGGATCGAGACAGGGTTTCTCTGTGTAGCTCCGGCTGTCCTGGAACTCACTGTGTAGACCAGGCTGGCCTCGAACTCAGAAATCCACCTGCCTCTGCCTCCCAAGTGCTGGGATTATAGGTGTGTGCCACCACCGCCCTCTCTTGTTTTCAATATCATATCTTCCCTGCCATGACAGACTGTATCACTTGGATTGTTTTTCAAAATAACCCTTTCCTTCCTGAAGTTGCTTTTGTGAGCTATTTTGTCACAACARTGAGAAAAGTACCCCTCCAGGAAGTTGGCAAGGAGGTCATGCAGATATTTATGTAAACCTGCCAAACCACAAGTTTGGATTGTTTTTCTTTTAGTGACATGGGTTTTTAATATCTGAAATGGAGATAGTGGCATAACTGCATTGTGCTGTGATAAGAATTAAGCAAGATATTCTCCATCAAGTACATTGGCTCAATGCCTAGTACACAATAGTTCTTAAATTGCAACTTCTTATGCTGTGCCATCATTATCATTACTATCAGAAATGGCAATACCAGGGGGAGAAATTATTAGTTACAGCCTAATATTTAGGTTACATTAATAACCTAATATTTAGATCAAGAGTCTTTCATGACATTATATGCTAAGGTCATATAAAAGAGTGAGTGGATCCGAAAGATAGTACAAAGAGAAATTTAAGTAGATTTGTGAATCATCTAAACATTAAAGACATAGAGAGTGAGAAAGACCATTCTAAGTCATTGGGAATTTACATGATAGATGTATAACCAAACAAGAAGAAATTCGAAAGAGCAGATGGTTGGGTGGCAAAACAAATGATTAATTTCTTCTGTAAAACATTTATTTTTAGGTATTTATAATATTCCCAAGTGATTATGGTTTATGCATATTTAACAATATCATAAAGTCTGTGAGACAGAGATGAAACCGTTTACTTATGAAATAAGTTAAGGAAGGCATGATTGAAGGCCAATGGTAGGTAAACTTGCCACACTGGTGAATAAACAAGAGAAACAAAGGACAAGGAACAGCACCCGGAGGAATAAGACAAGGAGGGGTAGGAAATGTTGAATAAGTGGAGAGAAAAATATCATTACATCCTTGAAAAATATCTTTATTCTTGGGGTGTGGAGGCACACACATTTAATCCCAGCTATGTGGCAGAGGGAGGCAGAAGTTTGAATTTGGGGCCATCCTGGTCTCCAAAGCAAGTTGCAAAACAACCAGGGCTACATAGGGAAAAACCTCATGGACTACATGAAGCTCAAAAGGAAGGAAAACCTAAGAGTGGATGCTTCAGTTCTATTTAGAAAGGGGATCAAAATAATCAAGGAAAGTAGAGGGTGGAGGGACTTGGGTGGAAGAGAAGAGGAGGAGGGGAAAAGAGGGAAGAATCAGGTATGGGAGGAGATGGAGGCGATATACAGAGGGTCAGGGTATTGAACAGAGGTGTGTAACAATGGGGAATAGAGAACTGGGAGTGCCACCCAGAAAGTCCCAGATACCAAGAAAGCAAGAGATTCCCAGTACCCCACAGAGATGACATTAGCTGAAATACCCCACAAAGGAGAGGGAGAACCTATCAAGACCATATCCAGAGGTTAGGCATGGCCCCCTGGTTGAGGGATGGAGTCATCTCTAAAATTTTAACACAGAATGGCTCCTATCTAAAGGAAACAAGGGACAAATCGTGTAGCAGAGACTGAAGGAAAGGCCATCTAGAGACCTGGATGTTACTATTGGTGATACAAAGAAGTACTTGCTGACAGGAGGCTTATACAGTTGTCCCCTAAGAAACTCTGCCAGAGCCTGACCAATACAGATGTGTATGCTCAAAGCCAACCATTGGACTGATCACAGGGACCTCAATGGAAGAGTTAGGGGAAGGACTGAAAGGGCCTTATCTGCCATCAATTGGAGGGGAGGCCCTTGGTCTTGATGCCCCAGTGTAGAGRAATGCTAGGGCTAGGCTGGAGTGGGTAGGTGGGTGGGGGAGCACCCTTATAGAAGCAGGGTAAGAAGGGATGGGATGGGGGAGTTGCAGAGGGGAAACTGGGAAAGGGGGTAACATTTGAAATATAAATAAATAAAATATCCAATTAAAAAATCAAATGAAAAACTACTATTTATATTGTTGTTAGTGTCCATCATAAAGAATTCATGTTAATCACAAGAGATTTCTAAACCTAAATTTGGAATGGTATTTTTAACGATTTGTTAATGTACCTGGAATAATTTATAATTCATTGGTATTTTTTAAAGTAAATTATCATTTAAAACATTCAAAAAGCAACTACTGGGGTTTTGCAAAGGAGAATGACAAGTGTTGTAGAGAAAAGAATAAGGTTTCCAAACTGTGTTTTAAAGAAGAAGGTGGCAAGACACACTGATTCATGCATATAGAAATATTTAAATCATTGTACCTGAGTAAATTAGAAACGATGCAATATTTATCAAGGGTAATATGTAACTAAGTGCAAAGGCATTGCTAAAAGTTCAGAAAGGAGCAAAATTTATTTGTTTAGAGTCAAGAGGATAGGAACCTCAACTGGGATATTTTTTTAAACCACAGCTTAGTAAAAATGCAATTAGGACGAAATTCTGATACATTAAACAATTAATCTTGACCATAAAACTAATGCAAAGGGGTTCATGCTGAATTTTAAGTACCAGAAAGCCTAAGAAATCATAAGCATTTTCCAACTAGTATTTCGACACTTTTGCTGCATGATTAACACCTTCCCAACTCCATTGTACAGGGTTTTGATCCACATTTTTTGTTTCCTATTTCTATACACAAAGCAAAACTAGAAATCCTTAAATGCCACTTCCTGCAACTTCCCCAAAATGACCACGGAAATAGAATCAAGTAATGACTTAATCTGGCTGAAGAACCTTGCATTTGGGGACAGGAAGAMAATGAAAATTAAACAGTAATAAAAATTTGTTTAATCCTGATCCTCTGGGAGAAACAAAATGAGGAAACACAATGAAAAAGGTCTAGCTAAGTCTGACATGTAGAAATATTGGCTTTGAAAAGGAAAGGAGTGAGGAAAATGGAGAAAGGGGACTTTGCTTTTCAAGTAAATGTTGATATTAAGATGGAAGAAATGGCTTTTAAATTATGTACATGTCTCATTCTATAGAGCACAAAGTTGCTGTGCCTGAAGTAGAAAGGTGTTCATAACCCCTAGAAAGCAATACCCTTTAAGGAATATATTAGGTTGCAGCTCTTTTGAATTTCCCAAAGACAATCCACTGAAATTTCCCATAGCAATAACAGGAAGAACAGCAGGGAAGTCTGTGCTGACAGGAAAAGCTTGCTTTAAGGAAATCTAAAGTGTGATTTTTCTTTATATAAGAGATCATCTGAGGTAATTATCAGATCTACACATCATTCTATGCTGAAAATGATAACTATATTTTATTATTATTTCCTTCAAAACAGCCACCCCTGTCGCCGCAGAATCCACCTGAAGCAATTACAACAGTAAAATGTGGAGATGAACACAAAAACATTAATTATAATTTTATGGGTTTTTTTTAGAATGAATTAAAAAAAAACCTGCAAGTTTAGTGAGGAAGACCAATCATCACTAAAAGCTGAAGCAATGCATAGTTTGGAAGGCATTCCAAGTAGCAGCAAATTCAAGTTCACAGGAAGCAAGAAAATTTTCAAGGCAGAGACACAATGAAGGAGAAAATGGAGTCATGTGGTCCAAGGTCAAGCTGATGAAGATCATCAGCAGAGGTAGCATAGAAAGTGGAATCTCCTATACTTTGCCACGGAGCCCTATTTCTCATTGTGCCTTGCTTTCCTTTAGTTTATGAGGCAGTTTTTTGACACTTGTAAAGACAAGTAAGATAATTTAATAAGTAACTGCACCTAGAAAATGTCTCCAACTTCTAAAATGGGAATAGCAGAGACAGTGTCAACCTTTATTTTCTGACTGATATGGATACTAGAGGTGTCTAACAAGTTCATAAGTGCCCAGAAAAACTGAGCTTAAATGAGATCATCATGGCCAAAACTGTGTTGGTTGTGGCAATCTGTTTGAGGTGCTACAAATCATACATTATATACCTTGATTTCTGTCATCTAATGAATTTGTGCTTCATATCATCTGACACCTCTATCCATGTGAAGACAAGTACAATCTTTTAGTGTTCCTGGTGAAATATTACAAAATTTTCTGACATTTAAGACTTTGTTTCTATTACAGTTGTTTCATGTTATACCTATATGCTTTTTAATGTCTGGGCTTCCAAACAAGGGTTTCAGGGCAATACAACCTCTTTGCTCATTCAACCAACAATTTTGAAGGTATGCGCAAGCTCATTATACTCTGGAAAAAATGCACAGAAGGGCAAAAACAGAGATAGAATGAGAATAAAAGTCATAATGTAATATAAAAAGTCATAATGTAATATATTATTATTCAATTAATAGCATCCTCTTCCAAGAGGCTGAAGGTATAGCTCTTAGATAGCACTTGTTTAGCATGAATGAGACTCTGACTTGTACCTCCAACACCACATTAAAAAAATTATTTTTTATCTGTATCCAAACCACTCAAAGTCTTCTTAGACATCAGAGTGCAACTTAATTTCTACATACCTCCTGTAATTTTCTTCCATTACTTGATCTTATGTTGATTACTCTACATATACCACTACTACTTAAAATCAAGACATATTTTCTGTTTCTACGCATATGAAAGAGTGAGACACAGTCAGATTTAGATAAGACAATGGATTATATTTGCCTTTCTCACAATTTTGGACTATATTTGGGACACTTTAGGCTCATAAACCCTACCTAAAAAACTCTCCCCTCCCCATTCTCACAATAAATATAAGTGCAAATAGTATAATCATATTGGTGATTTTTTTAATGGATTAGTCAATAAAACATATACATATGAAGATCAAGGAAGACACTTTAAAGCATTAAGTTGTCCAGAGAAAGAAGAATATAGGTAGTTCATAAAATAAATTTTRAAGTACTCGATACATTTCCAGTCACACTAATTTTCAAATTTAAATTAATATTAAATGCACAGCATTTTCATAATTATAAATAGATAAYATAGGTTAGATAATAAATCATTGAATTTCTTTGGGAAAATAGAGCATATTTAACTCTACATTTCATTCTCAGCACCTAATAATGACCCTGGAGTATAAGCTTGTATTTAGTACACATCTAAGTTAGACAAATAGATAAATAGATATGAAGGAATGAATGAATGAATGAATATGGGAATGTTGAAGCATCAACAAAATAGTTCATATGAGCAAACTTAAACTCCACTATTTCCTGCCACCAACACATCATTTTTTTACTGAGCATTTAGAATAAATACAGAAGACTGGAAATTAACAGATCCTATTTTGAGACTCACAACTGACATTACTGAAACCAAAAGACATTAGTGAGAATGTTTCTGCTGTATATATCAGGAAATGTGACTCTACAAGCCACATCTCAAAGGCAAATACAATAATGGCTTATACACACACACACACACACACACACACACACACACACACAAAAGACTAGCCACAGCAAAACTGAGAAATGAGTCTAATATCTTTCTAGATCAGTGACCTCACAATGTTATCAATTTCATCAAATGAATATCATTCACTAATACTACCTATCAAAATGTCTAGCTTTTCCCTTCTTGTTAGAATTGTGCTTCTTGTTGCTTTTATGGTCCTATATAACCAATTCTGGACAATGAGTTGCAACTGGATTTTTGTGTGCTGGGTTTAACAGAAGAATTGCTATTGGGTTGACCTTCATTGCTTGCTTTCCCCTGTTTCAGAGTCTGGCAATGTTCCTAACAGTTGCTTTTCCACCCAGCTGAGTCACAGATTGAGGGTGATGGCACTGAGGAACTAAGCTCCCACTAGAAGTGTGACAGAAGAATATATTGAGCAGGCAGAAAATAAATTAACTCTTTGTTTATAATCATTGAGATTTCAGTAGTCTTGTTCTTTGAGCATAGTCCAATCTGCTGATTAGGGCATTTCCAGAGTGATAGTCCAGTCTTAACTATCAGGACCTAATTGCCACCAGCAAGAATGGAATGGAGAAACTAGCCATTGGAAGTTATGAGTACACAAAATAACATGGAAAATGAAAAGCTATTCCAGCTAATATGGTAGTTCTAAACATACAAAGCAGAGACAATTTTGAAACAAATTTACATGGCAAGAACAGACTCTTACTATTCTTCTCTGTGATAGAAATCCATTGACAGCAAAAGGAAATGTCTTGAAAAACYAAAACTGCAGACCATACTTAGAATGGCCTACTAAAAAGAGACTGTTCTTGGGATAGTGATGGGAATTCCTTAGAGAAAAAGTATGAGAATGGGGGAATTCAATAATGACGTGTTCCTGAGTCATTCTAAAGTTAACACACTAATCCTTCTCTGTAGAGCACTTCATATTACATGACACCTTTKATATGTATGTCCTCATTTGGGCCCCACAATTCAAGACAGGGAATACCATCTACAGGCAATCTATAAAAAAATGATGAGTATCTGGGCTGTGGATTGCCTAAAGTTGAAATAGCTAACACATAACAAAGGTGAATTTGTWATATGTGTCTCATATTCCTTGTATTCCTGATGTTTGGATCTTATGTGTTTCTAATAAAACGTATGCTCTTGCTTACTTTATAAAAACCATTTTTTTTCAAAACTGAAGTCATTGTTTGTAATCTAAGCTTTACTTACATAACTACCACCCGTACAATGATTACACTAATAACATTTCTATTCTGTGTGAAGAGAGGATGCTGTATAGGATTCATTAAACATACCATCTAGTTAAATCATTTCTCAGCTGCTGATGGCTCTGGATGCAAATTAGTACTGTGCTTTCTCACACCCAACAGATGTTTCTGGGTATTTATTTTTATATGTTTCTCATCTGAGAAATTGCATGAACAAAACAGGCAATGCAGACTTTCATGGAATGCTCTCTTTATTTAAGATCAAAATGAATTAGAACCTAGAGGCCTGCAGCTGGAGTTCCCAATATCATCTTCTTTGTGCTAGGTTACACATCTATTCATTGGAAAAACGCCACCCTGCACCAGAGATGAATACACGAGGATTATAAGAAGAATGTGGATGAGTTTTCTTTCCCGGAGCAGGAATGAGGCATAGGCGTAAGAGTCCAAAAACTTTAGGACTCAGTGGATCCTTAAATAAATTTATATCATTAGATTTCCAGTACCATTGAAGTAGTCTACATGGAAGAAGTACGGGAAATGTTGTCATTCCTCACCCAAAGATAGTTACAAAGCAGAAAAAAGCATTCAAACTGTACTAAGAAATATGATGAAATACATAGCTTATTCATGTATTCTATTACAAATTCAATATTACTCACATTCCTTCACCTATCTAGGAAAAGAGGAAGTTTTATCAGGTTAAATTTATTCATTCTAACTCAATGCAATAATTTAAACTATTTAAGTAATGCTGTCTCTTTAGATAAATTCAGTCTTTACAATGGTCCCTTTCCCCCCTGCTCACACCCAATACAGTGCTTGGGCTTTTTAAGAAGAGTCTCATGACTATAAAAAATATTAAGTTATGGTTCTTTTGATCTATTTAATCGAAAAGCCTGAAAGAATTTTTTAAGTTGGTCAGCATGCCTAACTTCTAAAATGAATCCCTAGAACCACCCATGCAAGAATTTTAAAAGAAAGTCTAAACCTGTTTGCAACTCCACTATACTCTTCATCTCTGGCATAATTGAGTTGAGTTGGAAGACGAGTTAAAAATTAGAGGAGAAAACTCTCTTTCAGAAATAGCACCCTTCCTTATCTCCATAGAAGAAGGCAATGGTCATTTTCCCCTTAGCCTAAACAAAGAGATTATTTATTTGTCCAATACCATTTGGAGGTCACAGGAAACTAGTGTCTAAATTGGAATTCAGTAGAGCAAGAGTTGTGAGTAGTGAGCTGTTCTGATAACGAAACTTGTACACTAATGGAGACAAATCTTGGGGCAAGATTTTCTAGTATCTCTTCTAGAACATGTATTAGTTACATCTCAAGTCCCTATAACCAGTTGCAACAAACACTAGTATATCACCTATATTTGTGGGAGTTTTGAACCTGAGGGGACTAAGATTAATCAAGATTTGTTAAAAATGGTTCTCTTTGAGGATGTTTGTTCTTCGTTTAGTCTTACTTCTAAAGAATACTGGGATTGCTTAGCTTCTCACCTGATCACTACAATCTTTACTGACATGCTTACACTACCACTCTTATCTTGTGCCTTGTTCATTTGTTTGTTTGATTGATTGATTGACTGTTTTGTAGATAGAATCTCATATAGCCAGGCTGTCCATAAATTAGGTATATAGTGTGGAGAGTTTGGCTTTCAACTCCTATTCTCCTGACCTCCATGTCTGAAGTATTAGAGTACACGTGTGTCATAACAGCCTACCGTTCTGCCTCTACTGGAAAAGGCCTCTGATATTATATCAACATTTTTCACAGAATGTAAGATAGTACTGGTGTTTTAATATCCACCATCCCACTAGCATATTTTCCTTTATCAAACATAGTAACATATTCACAGGTTCTAGATTTGGACAGGGACATCGTTGCTAGATCATTATTCAACTGACAAAACAACAGACGTGAGCTTCCTTTAGTCCTTTTCCAAGCTGTGGCAACTGAATCTCAAAAGACTAGAGATAAACTACCTGAATCATAAATCAGCAGGAGGGAGGGATGGCTCTTTAATGCCCATGTAAAGAAGTCATTTTACTTTGTTAATGAACTTTGAGGTAAAAGATCACCAAATCACTAATGAAGACAATTCAAAGGTTCAGTTAAATATTTAACAAATAGGGAAGGAACACATTACAGACTTTTCATGATTCTTACTTGCCATCCTCATATTTCATAAAACTTGAAGAAAGAGCAAGACAGGACATGCTCTAAGTGGGAAATGGGCTGAGTAGATAAGTCTCAGGAGAGAGGAAAAGTTTCAACTTCAAGTGAAGTTAAGAATATTGATGATGATACAGGACTTAACATTTTAATTATGGACATGAGACATTTTGGTGGCAAAGAGTGAGTAGCAGAATTTTAAATATCCAAGAGCCTTAGGATCTGCTGAAATTTCCTGAAGTCACAGCCAAACTAGAAAAAATGGAGTGAAGGAGATAGGATGGATACAGATGCTTTAATAATTTACTGAGTTCTATTTCCTTCAGTGCAACCATTATGTAATGTGCGACACAGCGCAATGTAGGGGAAGCTCACAAGCATGCACATTTCTGTACAGTCCTCTGATTCCTCTGATTCCTTGGGTCTCTGCAGCAAAGTGCCTTGTCTGCCTGGATACTGCTCACTCTGCTGTTATTTGAGTCAAAGTCAGAGATGGGTATACACTGCATTGTTTTCTCTCAGGATGGGCAGAGCCTGGTGAACTTTGGTATTTGTTAAACAAGAAACAGCCAGATGTTTGACTGTGATACATAGTTGGTCCCCAGCCCAGGTTAATCACCTTACAATGCTCATCTAGAGATTCTTTTCACTTCTGCTCCTTAACACCTCTGGCAGACTCCCCAGACAGACTCTCAACTAACTTCCATATGCTCCCTTGCCCAGAGCTATAATGGAGCTTCTGGTTCCCATGACTTTATACACAGACAGGCATCAGCCCATTAGCAGCACCAGCTATAGGATTTTGAGGTAAGAGAAGAAACAAGTCTGTAGCAATACATATACATACAATATGTACACTTAGCATGGTGAAATACAGGATATATGCAGTGTAAAATGGCAACTTGGAGTCCAAACAGTCAGAGCTCCTTATTTTTCTCAGCTGTGTATTCCTAGAAGAACCATTTACCATGGCTGGTCTTAAATTCATAAAATGTAAAAACGAACCTCATGTGTACCTACTGTTTGAAGATGATACAAAGTACAAAAATTAAGCAGTGCATACATGAGGACTTTGCACACCTAAAAGTCTTGAACAGCTTTTAAAAAAATGGATTTCTTTTTAATTTGGGGTTTCTGCTCATTTAATACATAAGTTAATGATATCCAGCTCATTTAATACATAATTTCTCCTAAACTTCACAGCCTTTTGCATGCTGGGCTCAGAAAAAACCACATCAGTATGAAAGTGATAATATTCTATGTTGTGAACATGCTACATATATAGTTTAGTATTTTGGATAGTCATGCTTGTTCCCATACTCAGAAAGGCCTGCATTAATGTTGTGCTTGTACCATTTTGAAATTCTTATTTTTTTATTAATCATTCCATTCATTTACATCTCAAATGATATCCCACCTCCAGGTTACCCCTCCACAAGCCCCTCCATCGTACAACCTCCCTTTCCTCCCTCCCCTTTGCCTCTATGAGGGTGTTCCCCTACCCACCTGCCCTCTCCGGTCCCACCCCTCCAGTATCCCCCTGTGATGGAGCATCAAACATCCACAGGACCAAGGGCCTCCCCTGACTTTTTAACAAGGAGTCTCATGGTTTAATTTCACTTCCTCTTTATATTTCCATTATCCCTTATCCTATCTCTCTCTATGGTCATGTATAACTCACTTCCAAGCAGCAAGGATACTAGTCACAACTAAGTGTATTATAAAACATTGAAGAGATACTTAATAGATATTAGTAAGTACATAAAAATACAAACTTCCAATAAACTACTCTTTCCATGGGCCAATGTTTTCTTTAAAAATCTTTTTTTTTTCATGAAATTCAGTGTTTGAGTTTTGTCAGCTTATTCAGTTACAAATGCTTTATAATCTGCAATTAATCTTTGCAAAAAATATGGTTGCATTCCTCCTTAAGACCAGATTTGATATGTAGACAAATATCTGAAAATATGTTAGGCTGTGTCTATCCCCTCTGATAACATTTATTGTCTTCCCTCATCACATAGATCTCAATTTATAAGAACACAGATATTTAGGAAACCAGCATCCTGCTATGTGAGTGTGTTTTAAGATAATTCTTTTTTTATTATTGATTCTCTTCTGCCCACATAAAAAGAGAAGCCTATAAACTTGGCACCCCTGGGGTAATTAGGGCAATTTCAAGGGCACTCTCTCTGGAAGTTCCATTTAAGTTTCCTAGCATTTTGGTGTGGGGCTAAAGCTCTGAACAGAAATCCCCGTCCTTTAGAAATGAAGAAAAATCAATAGTAGTTTACAAAATATAAAGCCAAAATTACACATAAAAGGCTCCCTGTAAGACTACATTTTTAGAGATGAATATATACTTGACAAGAAGATCATGCCAACCCATATCGAGTTAGAGTTGCAATCTGCTCAGGTGGTGGGAAAATTAAAACAGTATGGGCTAAGGCTGTAAACCTCCAGATTTATAATGCAGCATCACTGAATTAATAAAACCTGGATATCATTAGTATTCCAGAAGCCTCGATAAAAATGTGATTTACAACTAAAGCAGGTAAAGAATTTTTAATGGCTAAAACATTTTAAACACTTTCTCCTACAATAACGGCCAGAGCACAAAGCATGTCAGCATTAAGCTGGATGAAAAAAAAAAAAAAAAAAGATGCCAAAGGGCTCTTTCACTGCTGCGTGGCAGCCATATTTGACTAAATACCACTCTAGCCTCCAGTTTTTAGCAGAACTACCACCTACACAATTCTCCTCCCCAGAAACAATTACCCTTTCTCCTCTCCTGACACTAATCTTGAGTATCTGCAGTATAGAGTTCAGGGATAAAAGCAATTCAGCTCTGCAGGCAAAGTCAGTATCTTGCCAGAGAGCGGCACCAGGGGACAAGCAGATAAGAGAAGTCAGTGTCCTTATCTGCAGCAGGAAGTCTTGTAAAGCCAGAGATTTCAGAAAAGTGCCTGAGCCACACAGTTCTATTCTTTGAGGCCACATCCAGGAGTACCTAACATAAAAATAGACACACTCATCAATTCCCACAGTTGCACACCAAGCACCCCAAAGACTGGTTGATTCATAACTACCAACAAAACTAAAATAGGCAATTTTAGAGCTGAGATTTTCCCCTTAGAAGTTATGGTCAATAATGATATAAAAGACCCCCTTTTCTACAATAACTCATTTAACATTCGACTCCATTTGAGTTTTCCGGAGATTGCAGACCAAGTCTCATTCATTATTTAGGAGATAACAACAAACAGTCCTTAAGTCAACTGATGCTTGAGAGTCCAACCTCAGCACCAAGGTGTATCATTATTACCCATCTCTACAACCACATTTTGCTGCAGGTCATGGGAGATGTTACCAGGTAATACAGTTTCATGATATCATCACAGTACTTGCCATTGTGTATATTAGAATGTGAAAACACTAAGGTACTTAAGCTCTAAAGCTTGGCACAAATCCACAGAAGCCACAGTGGAAATTAAGTGATTATAAAAATTTGTTGAACAAAGAGTATACTAGTGTCAGTATGATTCAAAGATTACAGAGACCTCCCTAGATGTCCTATTTCGTTTTTATACCTAGAACCATTGCACAATGCAGTATATATAGGGGGGAGCTAAGAGCATTTGAAACTTTAAACTTCTAACCAGTGTAATAAATTGAGAGTCTATTTTAGAGAAATCTGGCTTTAAGGAATTATATAAAATATTTCTTATGTCTGAGTTTATGATGTAAAGTTTCTACAGTACCCAACTTTTGGCAGCCCTCCCCCTCCATCAGTAATTCAGACCAACTCAGCGTGTAGTAAACATTGAGGCTTAATTATATTGAAAATTGGACAAGACATCTCCTTTTATCTCAAGCATATCCCTACAGAAAAAAAAATATATATAGGCCCTACAAAACAAAACAGGGATTATGCCAGATAAAGTCAGCATTTGAAATAGCCAAATAATATGTAGATTCTTTTCTGTCTTTACCAAAGTACAAGCTTTATGTTTATGTCTACCAATGTTTGTTTGTTTTCTGTTGCATTTGTAAACACTATGACAAAAAACAAATTAGGGAGTAAAGGATTTA